>PVJA010004871.1:0-55197 GCA_004027025.1 Myocastor coypus | reverse complement strand
AGTCGAGTCCATTTACATTGATGGTTATAATTGAAATACATTCACTTATGATTGACATGACCTTTATTTACTATTGTTTACCACTTTTTTTCCTATGTTTAATTGGTTACCCTATTTGGTGGGATCTTTCTGTTCTCATTTGTTGAATTTGGGTAATTTTGGTTCCTCTCTAAAACATTTGTTAGTATACTGTGTAGTGTTGGCTTTGACATCATGAAATTCTTTAGTGGTTCCCTGTTGTGGAAGTATTTCACTTCTCCTTTGTACTTGAAGGAGAGTTTTGTGAAGTATAGCAGTCTGGGCTGGAATTTGTTTTCATGGAGGACTTGAAGCATTCTGTTCCATGCTCTTCTTGACTTCATGGTTTGTGAAGAGAAATCTCCCATTATTCTGATGGGTTTTCCTTTAAATGTGATCTGTTTCTTTTCTCTAGTAGCTTTTAGTATACTATTCTCATGCTGGATTTCTGGGATCTTGATTACTATATATCTGGATGTATTTTTAGTTAGGTTGATGTTATTTGGAATTCTGTATGCTTCAGTTACCCGAATTTATAATTGTTTTCTCATGTTTGGGAACTTTTCTGCTATTACTTCTGCTCATGTTATTCTTATATCATTTTTATTCACTCTTTCTTTCTCATTGATTCCTATTAATTTCACTTTGTTCATTTTTACAACTTCTTGCGGATGCTGAATTATTTTTTTCCTACATCCTAGTTGTTTTTATGAGATCTTTTCTTACTTTTTCACTGGCTGCGACTGTGTATTTAAGATCTGAAACTATATCTTCACTTTCATTCATACGGCTTTGCCAACTTGTGATTGAGATTTTAGTTTCTTGTCTATCTCTTTAAAACTGTATTATGCGATCTATTTCTTTCCTATATTGCTCAGTCAGGGAATCAAACATTGTCTGTTCTCCTCTAACATTTTATCAGTGTCTTCTTTAGTATTATTTAAGTCTTTCATTGTAGTTATCCTTTCTCTATCTAGTTCAGAGATTATTTCTGCTCTGTTCTGCTCTATACCTTTCTGCATTTGTTCCCCTACTTTAGATGCTATTAATTTATACATGTCTTTTTTTACTTCAGGAGTTATTTCTGCTCTGATTTCCTCTATATGTTTCTGCAATTGCTTTTCCACTTCAGATTCTATTAGTTCATGTATTTCTCTTTTCATTTCAGATGTTATCTCTGATCTGAGTAGCTCTATGTTTCTGTACTTGTCTGTCTACCTCAGGTGCAGAGGTTTTGGCTGCATGATTCCCAATTTCTTCCATGGTAGCATCTCCTATATTTGATTTGGGTGGGCTCAGGCCCTGGGATTACATCTTACTCCTTGTCATTATCATTTTGAATGACAGTGATCTCTGCACATTGGTCAAGTTAAGCTGTTAGCGCCTATGGGAGTTTGATCTGGATCCACCAAGCTTGTTCCCCTCCAGACGTGCCTGGCTGCATGTCGGAACTCGGGGCACTGGATGCTGCAAGGCCCCCTGGGTGGGGCCTGTGGGTGGAGTTAGATTTCTCGAATTGACGTGTCCGGCAGGCACTCAGGCCATATGGGATGGTGGATGGTTTCGGGACCAGAGCTTAGGTAGGAGGAGCTGGGAGATGGAGGCGGACCGAGGGTCCTTACCTGGCAAGTGCACGGGCCAGACGGGATCAATATGTGTATATGACTAATACATTAAGATTCAATTATTTTAATTTACACATAACACAGTACTGTCTTACACATTTTAGCTTAAGATTGCTAAGTAAGTTGCCCTGCCTGGGCTGTAACTTATTTTTCTGGTATCAGGAATCGAACTCCGTACCTTGCACTTGCCAGGCGGGCACTCTGCTGCAGAGCTACATCCCAGCCTTGGGTTGCAACCTCTGATCCTTCTGTCTCTGACTCCTAGGATGTGGGGATTACAAGCCTGTAGTATTTTTATTCCTAAAATATATCTTAATTATGCAGAGACTTAGGACAAAGGACAGCTCTTCTCTTCCTAACACAGGCAGATGCTTCTTCACCCTTGAATCTACTGCTGAGCTGGTGTTTCAGGCTGGGAACACTCACCACACTCAAACCCCAAAGCGAAATGAACAAAAAACCAGGAAGATAAAGCACTGAACAGGTAAAAAAAAAAAAAAAAAGCAGGAACGATGCAGGCCCCAAAAGTCATATAAGAGTACATTCCAAACAGTCTTTAGGTTGAATTTGTTTCATATTTAAATTAAGTTTTACATCTCCATCAATTTTTCTGCATTCCATATTGTTTTTACTGCTGTATTATATGCATGTATGTCAAAGAGGAAAAGAACATGAACAGAAGAATTATTTGGTGGAAAGCTATGGCTCCCTTCTAAGTTTAGTTATCAATTTTTGCAGAATAAGTGGTATATTTTCTAATTGAAAGGATCAGTGTTATAGAACAACATAGGAAAAGGGAGCCATGCAGGAAACAGAATTCTTTCTGGGTAAAATTGGAAGGGTAATGAGAAGAAAGAAGAGTTTGAAAAATGAGTAATTTGGGTGGAAAGACAATGAAAAGACCCACACTTAAATTCTGAGCAGCCTTCAGGTCTGTCCACCATGAAGCCAGTTCATGGACTGAACCCGCCAAAGCTATCAGCCAAACTAGAACTGCTCCTCTTTCAAAGGGTGGCATCAGGCATCCTATCCCAGAGGCAGCACAGTGACTAAGCTACAGTGGAGAAAGAACCATACGAAATTGTACCATTGGCCTTGCACTGAATGTGGACAAAATCATTAATCAAGTAAGTTACTGCTCATGCACAGAATATAGGATATTAAACTGGAAGAAAAAATGAATACAGAGAACAGAAGAGGCAAAGATATCATCTTTGCATATCTGAAAGCCTGCCATATCATTTAGAACAGGGTATGGCTCTTTCTTTTTATGTCTTGCATTGTTTTGTTTTTTCTCATATTTAGAAACAAGTGACAGTTCTCTAGCAGGGCAAAGTTCTTTAAATCAGAACCAAGACAATGCCCCTCAATTTTAATGTGAATTTTAATGATCGTACTACATTCTTTTTTTTTTTTTTTTGCCTAAATGAGAATAGGTGCTTGACTAGATCGCCTGTTACTCAGATTCCAGCTTTAATTTCTCAGCGTAGAATGATGCAATAAGGGCCATAATATAGTTTCATGTCCTAAGGTGTTAGGGATCTCTGACAATACATGCAAACTAACAAATCTTAATTAAGGAGGTGATACTGAGATATCGTTTTAATTGGTTTTCCTCTACATTTTCCCTTGGTAAATTCTGAAGTGTACTATCTCATCACTTGAAATTTTTGGCCTATAAATCTTATCTGTTTATTTATTGATCTATCTGTTTTTATTTTCATGACCAGGGTAAACTTAGAAAAATGATGCGTTCGATACTACACTCTGCATCTATGTCATTCACATCTAAGTCAGACCCTCTCAGCAGAGAATAAATGGCTTCCCTTCAGTTCTTTCAGATCTTTCAATAGCTTAAGGACCAGCTGAGGGGCTTCTGGAAGCTGAGGCTCTTGTGTTGTGCTCTGTGATTTGAAAGAGGCTTCTCGAATGTATCCAACTTTTGTGTGCTGAAATACAAAAAATAAAATATAAAAGCACACAGATAGAATTGTTTTATTTATGCATCTTTAGTATGCTGTCAGAGGCTCCTTAACAGTGTTTTCCAACATTTTACGGCCTCTGTGGCAGGGTTTCCGATGACTAAGGTTCTTAATATCCATCACGTGCAATGCCAACTGCTATAAATCCTGTGCCCCTTTTGGCATAGCTGGTAACATTGAACAGGGGCTTGTTGTGATTCTGTTCAATTTTTGTTTACCCGAATTTCTAAGATATTAAAAAAATAGTAACTGAAATGGTCCTAAAAGAGATGATAGTGTGTGTGTGTGTGTGTGTGTGTGTGTGTGTGTGTGTGTGTGCGTGTGTGTGTGACCTTGTGCATGCTAAGCAGATGCTAAGCAACCCCTTCAATCCTATTGGAAAGATTTTAAAAGCTGGAAAGAAAGTCAGAGACTCCCTGGTGTAACACAATTATTTTCCAATGGAACAGGTGGTTCCTAAAAGCAAAGGAACTGACATAGTCATGCAGGTAGTGAGTTCAACGCTGAGAATGACTGTACAGTGACAATGTTCATCACAATGAAGCACTATGGATCATCCACAGAATGGGGTCTCTATAAATATGATATAGAAACTGTGAGGAAAATTAATAATGTCTCATCTTACAGGCAAAAGCGAATAACCCTCACATTGCATCCATCCTCTGAATGTTTGTAACAAATAATATATGCATTCTAATAATGCAGCTATGGACCTCGAGGCTCCACTTTCTTTTGTCCGAGTAAAGAGCTCACACACTGTATAACCCAACATGTAGCCCTTGCATGGCTTAGCACCAGCTCCTGTTTTCCCTGGGACCCTGCCTTCTGTTCATGCCATATCCCTTTTGTGCATGAAATCTAGGAGCACACTGTAGTCTGCAGTGACATAGGCTAGCAGAACAGAAACTGAATCAATCCCTAGGAGCAAAAGATGCGAGTCTGGGAGCCTCGTGCTCACTCTCACCAGCTGCTGGAGAGCCTTGTGCTATGCAGGCCTCCTAGGGATTTCCCTGGTATGTGGCTTTTTAACAGGATCACTTATAAAAGCGACCCACTGTGCCAATCTAACATAAGTGAGTGGTTTCACATACAACTTGAGGGAGCACGGAACAATCCTCAGGAGAGAAAGCAGCCACTAACTCATAAACAGACCTGCTGAGGTAAGGAGGACCCTGAGCAAAGAGGATGAAAATTCAAGTCTGTTGGAGACAGGAACACTGGGGCTTGAAGCCTTTGCTTCTGCTTGCTCTGCTAGTGGGAGACAGGAGACTAGGAGACAAGATTCAAAGGGTCTGGAAACCTTGTTGGGTAAAAGCTAAAGAAAGAAACTATAAAAAGATTGCTGGCCTATACATGGAGATTGAAAAGATGAAGAAACTCAAAGGTAAGAAGCACAAATAACAAAGAAATGATCCGGAATATCGTGACGTAGACACCAAACAATGCTTTACCTCTTAATGAGCACCAAAGAGAAATAAGTGCATTAGAAATTGCAGAAAGGAGCCAGCTAAAATTTTCACCTTTTGGCTTAATTGTACATAAATGTGTAGTAATACTTTGGAAAACCAGCTACCAACAAATTAAAATTGAGAAACATATTACAAATTGAACACTAATTAATCTAGGAATCCAGAATATGAAATGCTCTAAAATATGAAACTTCAGTGAAATATGATATTACAAGTGGAAAATTCGCAATGTAACCTCATGTTGTAGATTAAATTGAAATGTAGGTGTATCAAAAGTATTGTGTAAAATTACCTGCTTTCAGGGTATGTGTGTTCATAAGGCATACATGAAATATATTTTAATACTGTGTTCATATTAGTGTCCCATTCCACAAAACAGATTTTCTTTTTTTTTTTTTTTTTCTTTTTTTGTCGTTTTGAGACAGGGTCTCGCTATACAGTTCAGGCTGGCCCTGAGCTCACTTCTGTAGCCCAGGCTGGTCTCGAACTCGCACTGATCCTCCTGCCTCAGCCTCCCGAGTGCTGGGATTAGTGGCGTGCACCACCACGCCCAACTCACAAGATTGATTTTCAAAACTTATATTCAACTATTTCAAAATCTGAAAAAAAAATCCAAAGTTAAATCTGCGCTGGTGCCCACTGCTTCAAATAAGAGGGACTTAATCTGTGCTATGCTTTTACCCCTACAAGGCAATAAGTTAAACACAAGCACACTTCATTAAACTTGTTTTTAGTTATATTACTTATGCAGAAATTTTTATATTTGGTAAACCTCAAATCCATCTTACTAAGTAGCAACAGGGTAAAGACTTACTTATCCAGGACATTATAGTCATTTTAACAAACATTAGAATCATGTTGGATGAATTTTTTCTTTTCTCATCTCAGATCTTTCTCATGTAAGTACCCTGAAAAGAGGGAGAGAAATACCATAATTTCCATTTTATTAAAGGAGAAAAATTTGGCTTATTGATTAAGAAATTTGGCACACATTTAAAAAGTTGGGAGTACAATTAGCAGAGATTCCAGTTCCTATTATTTTGGGGAACATACCAATAGTATCTGCCTGCCATGTAAGGCCTAGAAAACCCGCATGCAGGAAGAGAAACACATTGTCCGTGAGGAGCTGGGAGGACACACAAAGTGTGGAGCAGGGTGAACACAGGAGAAAAATCACATGGAATGAGACGAGAGGGACAAGTTGAAAGATGCTTCAGTCTTTCTCCTACCCACATGTGCAGATTCACAGATCAGCCAAAAAAGAAGATACAAAAGAAAGAGAAATCTATTTAAGACAGGTTAGAGGACAGTGAAGAGCAACTGGTTTATTCAGTCTAAATGGTGGTCTCGTTAAATACCACAATTCTTCCTTCTGTGAAAATTGTCAAAAGTACATGTCAAAAGTACGATCACATCCCAGCCTTATCTTAGACTGGACTATAGTGGAAGTTCTCAGTAGAGTATGATCACAAATGGTCATGATACTGAATATCTTCAGGTATCACCCTTATGAGAAAGGATGCAGCCTCTCTCAGGCCCTTCAGAGCTCCTACTGAATGTGGATATGAGAGAAATACAAAGGATTTGGAAATTGAATTACAGTGCTGGTCAGACTGCCTGCTGGCTGAAATTCTCTTTTATCTGTTGTTGACAAATATTATGCAGTATTGCTTTGTTTCTTACCATATATATATATATATATACTTTTATAGAAAACTTGAGAAATTTGTCTTCTTATGAAGAAACCAACATTAATACCATGACTATATCTACACAGATGCTTTGTCAGCATCTTATAGAATACTTGAGTTAATCCTGCAAGATGGGTATAATGCTAAGTATTTTGCATATGAAACAAGGGAGTTTAGAGTTGGAGAGACAGCTCATCAGCACAAGTGTCTACCTGACAATTACAAGGTCTTGAGTTCAATCCCTGGGGTGGGGGAGGGAGAGAGAGAGACAGAGACAGAGAGACAGAGAGACAGAGAGACAGACAGAGAGACAGAGAAACAGAGAGACAGGCAGAGAGAGAGACAGAGACAGAGACAGAGAGACAGACAGAGAGAGACAGAGAGACAGAGACAGAGACAGAGACAGAGACAGACAGAGAGACAGAGAGAGAGACAGAGAGACAGAGACAGAGACACTGAATTTAAGTAGATATTCATTAGCTATAGAATAAAAATTGTGCCTAGATCACAATAAAATACAGAGAAGTGGTAAGCAGCAGAGCTGTGATGTTTAGTTGCAAAGCATGCTAACAGCTTTTGTTAGAACATAACCTTTAGCTGAGCTGGGGATGCACATCAATGGTGGAACACTTCCCTGACATCTGTGGGAGGCCCTGGGTTCATTTCTGCCGCTTACTACAGCATAACGCTTTTGTGATACCTAGGCCTATCCACCTGACTGGCCTGGGAGCCACATACAGGATGAGTGCCGCATTCCTTGAGGCAGGCCTGGGCGAGCTGTGGAGGTGTGGCCTTGGGAGGTGGTTCCTGGCCCTTCCTCTCGGGCATCGTTGCCATACTTTGCTTTCCATCCAGGTCAAATGGAACAGCTTTCGTCTGTGCCCCACTACATCCTTCCAGCTTGGTGTGCTTACATTTGAGCCAGGCAACAATGAACTGCCCAGGAGGCAGAATGCCTATATAGTCCTTCAAGTGTTGGGTGGAAGGCTTAGGGGACCAACTGTGGGAAAGCTGACTAATACGCCTTTAATCTTCTTAAGCTTTGACTTCTTCTATGAGATGGGAAGTAACAGTAGAATCTCTGTCATAGGCTTCTTAGTGGGATTAAATGTAGAAAGAACTTCGTGCTAGTATCTGTATTCTATCTGATTCTAGCAAATGATGAGAACAGATTAAAACCCAATTCTGTAAACTCCAAAATGTATGATCTAGTTACACAGGGAGTAGGCTCTGGTCCTCAGATCTGTTTCCCCTTTGCTCTTTATTTTTCCTGCCTTCTTTTCCTTCTCCTTCTCCCCCTCCCTCTCCCTCACCCTCCCTCCTCTTGCCTTCTCCTCCTCCCCTCTCCCTCCCCATCCCCTCCTTTTCCTTCTCTTTCTCCTCCTTTTTCTCCTCTTCGTCCTCTTCCTCTCTCTCCCTCTTCCCTTTCCTCTCCTTTTCCTCTTTCTCCTTCTCTTCTTTTTCCTCTTCATCTTTTGATATCATGCATGCTCTCATTCTAACTCATTGCTTATGGGGTCATGGGCCTGACATTACATCTGTTATTGACTATAACAGGAGTCGTAAAGAAAATACAGCTTCCTGGAATGATTTTCTTTGGTATCCAGGGAAAGATGTTTTATACGCTTAATATGCCACACAGTTATACAGGTCTTCCAGTCAAAATATTCCATAATATGTACTTTAAACAACAACATAATTAATATGTCATAGTTTTTCCCTAGAGTGCTTTATATTTGAATTACAGTTGCATTTTTCCTTCTCTCTCAGGTCCTAAGGTTACATCTTTTTCCATTAATTATTAGTCAGTGGCTGTTCTTAATCCTTCTCAGGCAAGTACACTACTGTGACCGCTCAAACATGCATATGTGAGGGAATTGACCTTGCAAACTATGGCTGCCTTTGCCCAGCCCTGGTCTGCTGTGGTTTTAGTCCTTTACTTTCCAAAGAGTTTTTTTACTCACCATCCATAAAAAGTATCTGGGAAGCCTTTCCCTATTCTGCTAGAGTAGCGCTGATCCACCAAATTGCCTATAGTGATGGACAAGATGTATTCATATTTGTCCTCTGCTGATCATGGTAGTGACCACTAAACACCTACAGTGATGCAGTGCATTGTGTGAAATGTGATTAAATTGACATGAAGACTGAGAATATAATTATAGAACCTATTTAAAATATATATAATAAATGCATATTATTTATATAAATATATATATATATATTCCATATGTATAATTATATCATATGTAATACAATGTGTAATCAATAACGTAGGACAAATATACCTATTTAAATAGTGTCATTTTCCTAAAGGACTATAGTATTGGTAGCACATTTTTAAATTGTATAAAATAACACCCAGGTCTGGGGAGATAGCTCAGTGGTCGAAGTGACTACCTGACAAGCACAAGGACCTGTGTTTGATTCCTCCTACAGCATGCCATGCCAGCACAGAACCCGAGATGCGTGGTGGTGACCACCAAAACTGTGTGGCGGCACACTCCTGTAATCCCAGTGCTGGGGAGGTGAGATGGGAGGACCACTAGGAGTCAGAGCTGCTTAGTCAAACATCGTAATGAATAAATAAAAGATTTTAAAATAATTAAAGCCCACCCAATATGAAGTATCACATAAACCATATATATATAAGAATGAGACTTACATTAATAACTTCATTGTTTCATTAATATATTCAATGACTATGGAAATAAATGTGCCAAAGATATGGAAATGTTGCTTGAATACCAAAGCAACAGTCATATGGAGATGTTGGTTTTTTTCCATACTAAGCGTTTGGAAGTCTCGTCTATATTTTATACTTGCAGTGCATATCAAATTTGAAATGCTTACTTACTCAAGAGCAGCTCCTTCATACCAGATGAGGCAATTCTCTCCCTTAGTATATATCCCTGATAGCTAGAGGCAGTCACATCGCTGTGGGAGGCTGAGGAAAGAAAATCTCAAGTGCAAACACAGCCTGGTAATTTGGAAACTCAGTGAGGCCCTGTTTCAAATATAATGATTTCAAAAAATGGTGGCTGGAGATGCCTCTCAGTGCAAAGATCACAGATTTATGTCCCAGTGTGACTGTGTTTGGGCATCTTTGTTTCTACAGGCGACCTTTCTTACTTTTTCATTTATCCCTGGTTTGATGCTTTCTTGGCCTGTATGATGTCTGTTATGGTTATGATTACTGTGGCAACATGAGGAGTCTAGATTCTTATCTCAGTCATTCAGCCTTCTTCATGGTGAGATGAAATGCCAAGCCCTTATAGCTTACTTTGCAAAGCTATAAATAAACATCTGTACTGTTGTTATTTAGGTCCTTTGCCAACCAGGCAAACAGGCCACCACCTGAATCCAGCTGATGTCCCTTGTCTGTCATTTCCTCATTCCTGCTGCAGCTTCTCCCTGGGATGCTTAGAAAGCCGAAGGAGTCTCACAATTAGCACATGTTGGTCAGTGACCAATAGATGTATTAAATAGGACACTGGCTGCTGAAGTTATCCAGAATATCTTCAGGACAGCAACATCATTAGTATTAAATATTAAAAGTAGGAGATAGTGTTAAAACCTGGCAAGCATTCCTTAAGCCTGTGATTGAGGATAACCTCAATAGTCTTAAATCCTGTGGATAAGATAGCTTCTCAGTGTGGTGTAGCAAAATAATGCCATACTTTTCTGTTGTTTCTTCAAATAATTCCAGTCTTACCTGGGAAAATTTTCAGGGAAATTCCAAGGCAAGGGAGTCTTATGCCTAACTGACTAGCAATCCTCAGGCTGCTACTGTCATTAAAATCAAGGCCAGGTACATAAACTACTGCAGCCAAGAGAAATTCCCAGAAACATGATCACTAAAAAAGGGTGGGGTTCTGAAAGGGAAAAGATGTGACCTAAAAGCCAAGAAAATGTGAGCAAAACATGGGCTCAGAGGCCCTGCAGGATGGCTCAGTGGTCTAAAGCGCCTGCTTGGGGAAGCTTAGGCGGCCGCAGGGACAGAGGTTCAATCCCTGGCACCACATGCTGTGCCAACCCTGCCCTCAGGGCAGGCTAAGCCGACCATAAAAATAAATAAAGAAACAAACAAACAAACAAACAAAACTTCTGAAACGAGAAAAAAAAAATAAAAACTTCTTAAAAAGAAAAAAACTGTGGACTCAAATGAGCCAGGATTGGCTCTTTTATCATGGCAAATATCACAGATTTACATAAGATGTTAATAATTGTAAGTCCCATGGAGGGGTCTTGCCAGGTAGCTCAGTTGCTTAAATTACATGATTCGTCAAACTCTCTCAGGCTCTGAGGACCACAGTTTGATCCCCATGCCCACATTGAGCATGAGATCTGCCCTTAAGGCAACCTCAGCCATTCCCCCCCCCAAAAAAAGAACTTTGTGAGGCACATGAGATGCTCTGTTCTTTCTGTGGATTTCTTTCTGTAAGTGCAAAAGTATTCTGAAAATAATTTCAATTTAAAAATAAATTTATAAACAGTAGATACAGTTCACTATCCAAAATACTGAGGTGTTAATCACATAAACATCCTCCCCAATATTACAAATAAGAGTTTTCTAAATAAAGACAAAGGGCATATGATTCCAGATAGAAGCACCAACATGATCACAGATATGGAGACCTGGCATCAGCTTGTACTTCCATGGCTTACCAAGTGGAAGAAATATAGCCAGATTTGTGTTTTGAAAATACTTGAGGTGGCCAAGTTGGAATCAGAGGTCATTATTAGGAAATCAGCATCAGGTATTAGAATCAGAAGGCAACCACACTGGATATTACCATGGAAGCAGTTGCCTAGATTTTTCTTTTTTTTTTTTTTTTTTTTTTTTTTTTTTTTTTTTTTTTTTTTTTTTTTTTTTTTTTTTTTTTTTTTTTTTTTTTTTTTTTTTTTTTTTTTTTTTTTTTTTTTTTTTTTTTTTTTTTTTTTTTTTGTAGTGGGGCAATGTTTGTAGAATTTACCTATCTTACATTATTTGAAATTAATTATATGGCTGAGTTGCATATCCTGGCAGAGAATAAGACCCATATGAACCCTTAGATAAAAATCAATTACTTTTAAATACAGGCAGATGGGGCCCAGCGGGATGGCTCAGTGGTCTAAAGCGCCTGCTTGGGAAAGCTTGGGCGGCTTCAGGGACCGCGGTTCGATTCCCGGCACCACATGCTGCGCCAGCCCTGCCCTTGGGGCGGGCTAAGCCGGCCATAAAAACAAGTGAATAAACAAACAGAGGTTCTGAAACAAGAAAAAAATAAATAAAAATTTAAATATAGGCAGATGGGACACAATGCTGTTTTGGTCAGTGGTGTACAGCACACACAGTGGTGTACCAGTAATTAAAACAGAGCTGAGAAAGTTCTATAAACATGCAACAATGCTGCTGCTCTAGTGTATGGTGCAGTGCCTTACTCACAGATCTGTGGTATTGCTGTTGATAAGAAGCTTACTGCTTGGCAAACCATATAATAGCACATGTGTTACATAGAGTACATACTTGATAATACATGACTGCTTTGTGTATTTTTTGCACTGTGCTTGTTGGTGCTAGAGAGTACACCTACTTATAAAAATTTTTACTGTACTCACAATCGTTTTACAGAGAACAGTGTGTGGGCATGACCCACCTCCCTATTGATGTTGCTTAGAAAAAAAAAAAAAAAAGGAAAAGAATATATTTCTCTTTGGACTAAGAGGAAGCAGATACATACACAGTCAAATGTTCTACAATTGTAGTGGGCCACCAGTGAAGCTTGTGATGTTGTGAGGACAATATGCAATATGTCAACTTTCAAAGAAAAGAAAGGGGAAAAGAAAAAGGGGGGGAAAAAAGTAATGTTGATTTAGAAGGGTAGATGTTTAATTATTTGATGAATCTCATATACTTATATGTATTAATGCAAACTGATCTGATGATGAAAATATGTAATATAACCATTGTTAAATTTAAACAATAAAAATACTTTAAAAAAGAATATTATCATCAAAAAAATGTTTACTGTAAAGTGTCCCGTGACACATCAGCAATATCTGTACATATATGTTCACGGTGCCTCCTGCTTGCATCATGGGGACCCCTGGAGTGATTGACAAAGACTATATAGGCTTGTGTGAATACATTTTGTAGATTAGCTTTTGTCACTGGGATAAAGAAATTGAGATAAACAGAAGGAAGCTGTGGAAGAAAGCTGTTTATTTCAAGGTGACCAGGAAGCAGAGGAAAAGCCTGCTAAGCAGCAGAAGCCAAGGACAAAACAGGTCCTTTGAAGCCACACCCTCACGGGTTGGCTTTGCCTAGGGAAGCCATCACTGCTAAGAAGTCCACTGAGTTGTGAAGTCATCCATGGACTGATGCCTTGATGCCTATAGAGCTCTCATGATCCAACTACTTCCTCAAAACCCCACTCTGCTGCCCTAGATTGCTTTTGCAATGGGGTAATGTTTGTAGAGCTTGCCTATCTTATATTATTTGAAATTAATTATAAGGCTGAGTTATGTATAGTGGCAGAGAGTAAGAACCATATGAACTCCTAGATAAAAATCAATTAATTCTAAATGCAGGTGAGTGGTATGCACTGCTATTTTGGTTAGTGGTGAATAGCACACATAGCGGTGGACCAATAATTAAAACAGAGCTGAGGTCCTTGGTGGGATGACAACACTGTGGAGACCTTGGAGGTCCTGTGGAGATGACAACGCGCTGGGAGGGTCCCAGGAAGAAACTACCCAGCAGCTTATTCCTCAGAATATATTCCAGTTGTTAACAAGTGACACTGGAGGTCTCGTCTTCTTCTTTTTTTTTTTTTTCAGTTTATAGCATAGTAATGCTATTAGGAGTCAAAGATTTCAAGTTGCATGAACTAAGTCAGGGATATCACTGCAGTTTCTGCTGTAAACACCAACTCCATCCTCCCTAACATCTCATGCAAAGATCTAGAAGAACAGTCCTGCTGCTGCATTAGCGCCATGTTGATTATCACCAGTGCCTACTTTTTCCAATGAGTAATGCTTGAACACTATTTTTAGAACTCTCATTAAGGGCTAAGTGAAACCCACTAGATTTGCATAAAAGACACATGTTTGAGCAGGATTCAGACCTGTCAGCCTAGCAACTTAGCAGAAGATTTTTAAAATGATGAAACCCAAGGTCACCAGATGGTGCACAGTTTATCGCATTGCTGATGATAATACCACAGGACAGGAAAGCTATTTGTTGGGCACTGAATCAAGTGTGTTAGTTTCCTGTAGCTCCCATAACAAATTGCTCTAAAAGTCTGAGCTCAATACAACCAAATTTATATTCTTGTACTTCTGAAGCCAGAGGTCCAAATTCAAGCTATGGGTGGGAACATGCACCTATCAAAGTTTCCAAGATAAATTCCTTCCATGGCATTTTTATTTGAGTGAGTTGTAGGCAAGGGGAAAAAAAAAAAAAGCAGAGAGAGGCAATGTGAGAAACAATTACATCACCTTCTCACTGGTGTATAATGTTAAAGCATCATTCCAACAACTACACTGAGTCATCAGGTGCTCGGACCACATAGGCACTGTAGTGACAGCTATTCAGGACACCAAGAAGTAGCCTTTCCATACTTTTCACTCCAAGGACTCCATCACAAGGACATTTTTAGCTCCTCTGTCTTGCAATTATTTTGATACAGATGCACTTATTTTATCTTGCTAGACAGTCAGGATAGAGAATTAATAGAGGATTCCAGTTGGAACATGAAAAAGATGAACTTGAGGTTAGCCAGGGGCCCATGCATCTTTCTGTACTGATGTCAATGTTGATAGCAATCCTTAGCTTAAAGCCATGACATGGGAATCCTCCTGATGGGAACAAGTGTTATGGAAGCCACTTTTATGATGAATCCCACCAGCTCTCTTATGAGCCAGTAGCCTTGCTGTGAAACTCCTAGTGTGTGAGGTGTGAGGTCTGGGTTCTCTGTCCTTACCCCTACAGTTCTTACCACAGGCCTAAGTACATCAGTGCCACTCAACCTTAATGTTATTGTTATGGAATTTCCTCTGAAATTTGGAGACATCTCTCAATTCCTATGTGAACATTTTCACTATTAAGGTGTTTGCAGTGGCATAGCCCTTCAAATATTTTTTTTACAAAAGTGTGCATTTGAATGACTGATGAGGAGCCAGAGTTAGTGGTGAAACATATCTGAGTGTAACTATGGCTTCCTCTTCCAGCACTGCCAAGACATCTGTCTATCTGATGACCACAGTGCCGACCACATAAGCAAGCAAGCACCTCGACCCATGTGAGACATGCCTGTTTCACATTTTTGAAATAACAAATTTATTTAGATGTAACTTCATGCTACATTGTTTATTTGATAGAAGTAGAATTTTCAGTGTCTTTTTAGTGCATTAATAATGTTGAGTATACATACCATTATCTAATGTCAGAGATTTTTTATCACCCTGAGAGGAAATCTAATGGGTATTCTGTGTCATTCATCATTCTTCCAGCTGTAGCCAGTGGTAACCAGTAATATAGCCTCAATAGGCTTGTTTCTTCTAGATATTTTATATGCAGAAACTCACTCATAAGGTTATCTTTTGCACCCAGATCTTTAATGTAATATTTTCAAAGGTCATCCCTTGTTTTATAAAAGCAGAAGTTGATTTATTCACATGGCTGGGTAATTTTCTACTTCAAACGCATGCAGCATTTTGTTCACAAACAGTCAGGCTGTTTCAACTTTTTGGAATTGTTGTAAACAATGCTGGACAAAAGTCTTAGTTACTGGCCGGATGTGGTGGCTCACGCCTGTAATCGCAGCACTTGGGAGGCTGAGGCAGGAGAATCAGTGTGAGTTCGAGACCAGCCTGGGCTACAAAAGTGAGCTCAAGGCCAGTCTGAACTACATAATGAGACCCTGTCTCAAAAAGACAAAAAACAAACAACAACAACAACAACAAAAGTCTTAGTTACTTTCTCTTTGCTGGGACAAAATATCTGACACCTAGAAGTTCACAAAGGAAAGGATTATCTCTGAAAGCTCACAGTCTACAGAGGTTTCGTTGCAAAGTTGACAGGCTTCCAAACAGAAATGTACAGCAGAGGAGAACATTAAAGAGAAAAAATCCATGGCAGAGTAGGCAGGAGGTAAGAAATAGTGAGCCGGTGTTCCTCCTGCCCTTTCCATTCCATCCAGTCTATCAGCCTGTAGGGTGGGTCTATGCACACTCAGGCATGGCAGTCCTATCATTCATAAACTGTGGCAAACCAATCAGTGGACTAATCCAGTTACCACACACCCATAATCCAGTATCGCAAGGCCAGGAGTGAGCCAACTCTCAATAGACCTGCCTGGGAGCAGATGAGCTTTGTGGGCATAGATAGATACAAGCTACAACAGCTATCAACATTTAAGTATAATTTATGTGATAGGACACATTTTCGCATGTTTGGTGTGCTCCTATGAGTGGAGCTGGAAGATCAGATGGTAACTCTGATTTCTGTTCTGAAGGGCTGGAAAAGTGATTTCCAATGGGACTTCATCACTTCACCTTCCTGCAATCAATGTGTGAATATTCAAATGTATGCACGTCCTCTTCAATTTTTGTTATTGCTCATCTTTTTCCTGCTCATGGTCCTAATATAGGTATTGAGTGGTATGTCACTGTGGTTCTAATTTGAATTTCCTCAGCACCTTATGATACTGAGCCTCACTTATTGTCTTTAGTGGTCATTTCTGTACTTTCTTTGGAGAAGTAGCCATTAAGATTCCTAATCCATTTTATGTTTGGTGTATCTACTTATGACTGAGTTGTAACAGTGCTCTTTATATATATATATATATATAAAATCATTTCTTACTAGATATATGACTTCCCTATATGTTGTTATGCTTGGTGAGTCTTCCGTTAACTTTCTTGAAGTTGCTCTTTCAAACATAGACATTTTTAACTTTGATAAAGCTCAAATTTTCTATTCTTCGGTGCCAATGTTTCTGCTGTTATAGCTAAGAAAACTACCTAATTCAAGGTCGTGAAAGATTATTCCCGTTGGTATTTTTTCCTAAGAACCTTATAATTTTAGCATTTCCATTTGGCCTGAAATCCATTTGCTGTTAACTTTTGCATATGCATGTAGTAAAGGTCCAAACTCATTCTCTTGTTTTTGGATACGCAGTTGTCACAAGACCCTGTGCTTATTTTCCTCATTCATTTTACTGGAACTGTTCTAAAAAATTATGAGGAAAAATCTTCATATGTCTAAGGATTTATTTTTGAATATATATTCTATATACATACATATATATATATATATTCAGCATCACAGTGTTTTATAGAAGTTTTATAAATCAGAAAATATGAGTTCTCCAACTTTGTTCTTTTTTGTATGATTGGTTTAGTTATTTTAAGTCCTATAAGTCTTCATGCAAATTTTGTGAGCAGTTTGCCAATTTCTACATAAAATACAAATACAAAGCAGATACAGATGGCCCTGAATTTTTAGATCAACTTCAGGATGCACGAAATCTACCTATGTTGTCTTTTAGACCATGAACCTTAGATATGTGTTTAAAATTTTATTTTATCCTTTTTTACAATTTTACTTTTATTTCTTTTAATATTAGTTTCTATTTAATATTTGCTTTTGATAAGGTTTGCAAAGTCTTAGACATATGTTCAATTTTCAAGCCTAACTATGTCTTACTATACATGTAACAAATCTTTGTTACCTATATAATGAAATATATTATTATAACTTAAGATAATGCTTTCCCATTTAATTAGAGGTACAAACTGATCATTCAAAAGACTTGATATAAAAGTGACATTTTAGCAAGCTTTGTTTCTCTTAAATTTCAGTTTAAGAGCAATATAAAGAATAAATTAAAAGATAAGATTGGAAGAAGTAGGCAAGTAGATCTTTGTCAGATTGGGAAGGAGAAGAAGAAACTGATGGAGGTGAGGAGAGGGTGAGAAGAACGAAGACACCAAAGGTGGTGAGGAGCTCTGCTGCATGCACCAACAGCTAAGGATGCAAACATTGTGTGCTGCAAGCAGAAACGGATAAAGATAGACAAGTGAAACACAAGATCCACTGTATTTCAGTGAATGCCCAATCTCATAATCTAGTGAATAAATCTATCCTAAAATGTTAATATTTAAAAGAAGGGACAGAGGATATAGCTCAGCAGCATAAGTGCCTGCCTAACAACTGCAAAGTCCCAAGTTTGGTCCCTGGTACCACAAATGAATGAATGAATGAATGAATGAATGAATGAATGAATGAATGAATAAAATCTCAAACGAATGCACTAGAAAGGTTTTATATTGTATTAATGTGATTTCTCATATTTTCTAATTTTATGATTCCATCTCATAGTTTTCCTGTATTCATGGTTGACTTCTTCTTTGGTGCAAGACATAAAGCCCTGCATCTTAAGCCTATCAATCAAATTTCTAGCATTCAATTGTTGTAATTCTTTTACTAAATTTCATTCAAATTGTTTTTATTTGTGTTCCTGGGGATGGATGTCTTTTTCTTACTTTGAAATTAAATGGTTTATACTGGCCTATACCCTGAAATCTTTGGAGTTAGTTTGTTAATTGAAACAACTTGGCTGTGAATTTGGTAGGATTTTCTGAGTTCAAGTTTATTTCATTTGTAGATAACAATAGTAGTGCTGGTTCCATTTGTTTCTTTTCATTCTGAACCTGTCAGTTTATTTTCTTGCGTTATTCTCCTTGATAAAAGCTACAGTACACTGTCGGATAAAAGTGGTGGGAATTGACACGCATGCTTTGTCCTAAATCTTTGGGATAGTTTTGCAGGTTTTTACCACTAAATATGACATGACTCTTGCTTTTTTTTGGGGAGGGGGATGTTAAGAAGATCATTCTGGTTTTTGTTTGCTAAGTGATTTATCATGAAACTATACTGAATTTTGTCACATACTTTCTCTTCTTCAATTCAGCTAATTAATGTAAAATTCATCATTTATTATGTTAACACATTCTATTATATTGATCAATTTCATATATTTAACATTGAATAGCCAACATAAATTATTTTGCTGATGGTGTTATCTTTACTTATATACCTGATAGTGGCCTAATACAATGAGCTGGAGAAGAACCTAGAAATTATTCTAACTTCCTGAAACTTTTAAAGGTATCTGAGAAGGTCTGCTGCTAATAATCCTCTAAATGTTTTGTAAAATTCACTGAAGAATCTATACTGATCTGGAATTAATAAAATATTTTTGATTACTAACTCATATATTTTCTTGCTATAGATCAATTTTAATTTTTTCTTTGAATTAAATTAGTTTTGTAATTTCTGTTGCTCAAGTTTGTTTCAGTTAGGCTATACAGCTTTTAACCTACTATTGTGCATAATATTCCCTCATAGTCTTCAAATTTCTGTATATATTTATAATCATTTCTCTTTCTTCATTTGTGACATTAGTAATTTGAGCATTTTCTATTTCTTAATGAGTCTAGGTAATGGTTTATAAATTCCATTGATCATTAAAAAACTTTTGAATTTCCTTCATTTTCTTTATTATTTATACATTTATTCTGTCATGTTATAAACACCTACCACGATATTTATTTCATATATTTTACTTTATATATGTGTAGTGTTTAGCTTATGGTTTTTTCCTATTTTTGATGAAAGTTTAGGTTATTTACAAAATATTCTTAATGTAGGTGTGTACAGATTTAAATTCTCTGTGACAGCTTCTTTTGCATTGCATAGCCTTTGCTATACTCCATTATCACTTTATTTCAATTCAAAGTATTTTCTAATTTCCTCTTTTAGTTATGCTGTATTTATCTTTAGAATATTGCTTAATTACTACACACTTGTGAATATCACAAGTTACATATAAATTAATGGTTTGTCAAATTTGGGGAGTTTGAATATTCTAAAGTTTTAAAGATTCTTATTTCTTGGAGTAATTTTAATTTCAGAGCCAAATGACAGTAAGATACAAAGCATTGCTGCTCATTCCTGTCTCCACACATCTATAGTCGTCCCCGTCATTACCATTACCTCCCAGTACAGTGCTACATTTTGTTAAGTTAGTAATCCTGCCCTGAAATATCATAATCATCCAGTAGTACATAGTACTCATTCTTTCCTTTTATGAAAATGTTATATATATATATATATATATATATATATATATATATATATATTCTTTCTAGCATATTTAGTAGAAGTGATTTTAAGTCTTTGTCTAGTAGGTTTATCCTCTGAGTTTTATAGGGTCATTACTTACTGTCTACTTCTTTTGCTCTGAGTTTACATCACAATTTTCTGTGTGTGTGTGTGTGTGTGTGTGTGTGTGTGTGTGTGTGTGTGTGTGGCAGTACCAGGGATCGAACTCAGGACCTTGTATTTTGTCAGGCAGGTGCTTATGCTGCTGAGCTATATCCCCAGCCCTCTACTTCATAATTTTCCGTGTTTTGTTTGCTTAGTGATTTTTATTGAGATCTAGACATTGAAAATTATAGAATGTTAATAATGCTTTTCAGATTTTTTCCCTTGCCATAGTTTGTTGCTCTTGTCATTTGTTTCTATACTTGTTTACATACTTTGCTTAGTAATTTTTAAAATTTCCATTCTCTTTTATATGTTTCACCAGTGTCTGCTCCATGCAAAGCTAGTGACTAGACAGATAATTCTTTGTGTAACAGAATCTAAGAATCTCCCATACATTGATAAACAGTTTTGCTGAGCATGAGTTCAACAGCCACATTAGCAAGCTGTGGACTATGGATGGCATAACCTTCACTTCATGCTGGAGCAGAGCATAAAGGTCAACCAGAGGCAAAAGGTTCAAGTCTTCTTATGTGTTTCCTGAATATCAGCACACTTGGGCTTGCAATAGTTGTGTCATCTATGAGGCTTTCTAGAGTCCCAGAAGTATGTGTAGTTCCTTAGACACTTCTTGGCAATGCAATATTATCTTCTAGAATTTCTTTTCAGCATTTTGGTCCATTTACTATTAGTTCCAACTGTTCAGGTAACCATAAGTTAAATAATTACTGTTGTTTTCAACAAATTCCCTATAGGTAGAGCCACTCCCATAGTGTTTTGGTCAGAGAAAGTAGAGTACTGCATGTAGATTTTTTCCACAGGTCAAACACTGACAGTTTCCTGCAGCCAATGTAAGTATTTTAGGAGTTACAAATTATTTTCTTCCCTTCAGTGGTTCCTACAACATCTGATCTCACAGTTCCCATAGTTATATTATTGATGGTTTTCAAGACAATTTTAGAACTGCATGGTGGAGAGAGTGAAGGAATAAGGATGAATAACTCCTCAGCAAAACATACTGTTCATACTGTGATTCAACATTCTATTCTGGATAGACACTTCTGAGATAATGGCAAGTTTTTACTGAATTTTGGATTTCATAGGCTTCTATGGCAGAGTGTATTTTGTGAGATCAAGACACTGCTTCACTTTCAGTGCCCATAGTATGAATCAATGCCATGTAGTTGCCATGGTAGCTTTAACAAAGGGTCCTCCCATGTGACTTCTTTGCTTCTTACAAGGAGAGCCAATATGTTGGCCCTATCCCTTCAAGGTCAGTGATGACTAAGGACATAAGAGAACTGGTGCTGTAACATCCTGTAACTCAGTGGTTTCCCAAATTTTCTGTTCAAGGAGATTATGGGGCTACAGAAGAAATGGATTAAAGAGATATAGTGTAGCTAAGGAGAGTCACCTAGAGAGAAAGCATTCTCTCAGACTTTCGCAGAGAGCAAATGGGTCAAGCAATGGCCATGACTCATCCAGATGGTTAACACTGACAACAGTTCTACAAAACGCTGTACATGGTTTCAGTATACATCTTGAGGGGATTTGACTGAACTTGGCAGATACAAAGGTGACATGTCTTGTTATACAGGTCTTGCTTTAACTTGTCCTTAACCACCCCACAAAAAAGTTTAACCATGAGGCATAACATGTCAAGCTAGATTAGTATGCTGTGTTGTAAAAGGCTCAGATCAATAGCTTCTGATGTTGCCAGTTCTGCCATTAATCCACTGTGATTATGGAACATTGGATTATGTATACAACTACTTTCTCTTAGTTCAATGAGAAGAAATTTTTTGTACCAACAATGATTAGAAAAACTATTACATCTACATCCTGTGCTCTGTATAACTACTAGGAGGATAACAATTTGCATTGTATCAAATACTGGAAATGTACTACTCAGGTGTTTTGAAACTGTCACATTGTTATTTCTTATTAAATTCAATAAAAAATAGTGTAACAAAAAAAAAACTTTGAGGAGGCAAAAAAGTAAATAAATGAAATGTTGATCTATAGAATACTGAAACATAAAAAATAGAATTCAATATATTGGATACTCTTATATTGCTACTTACTTATCCACTTCTATAATTTAACAGGTGCTGATATTTTGACATATTTTAATCAGAATTTTCTTTTTGTAAGGAAATGAATGTATTCACTGTTATTCATTCTGTACCTTGAAAATGATTCCCCGTTTTGAAATTGCCCTTTGTTAATCTTCATCATGTTTACATTTGAATGCACAATATATATGCATATATAATTTTCATATATTCTTAAATGTGTAGCTAGTTACAAAGAAGTTCGAAACACACACACACACACACACACACACACACACACACACACACGGATTTCTCATTCAGAGTACTGTTCCTTCACATACTGTCGTACCTCTGAGATTTATCTGTGCTCCTGCAGATAAATCTGAAGCTTCTCACAACGACATTCCATTGCATAATGATTTCTCATCTATTTATTCAGTTTTACTATGGTCAATATTCAGCATAGTGGTTTACATTTGTGAACCCTGAAGCCATACTTCCTGGACTTTCCTCTGTATTTCAGTATTTCTATTTGTTTTTATTTCTTAGGCAAGTTGCCTGGCTCTTGTGTCTTGATTCACTTATATGGGTATAACAATGTTACATACCACATAAAGTCATTTTGAGAATTTAAATATATCCCGAAAAAATTTTTTGTAAAGTAGTAAGCAACAATTACAGGCTATTGCCAACAATCATGCCGAGAATATCTCATGTCCCTGAAGAAGGTTCTAATTTATAGCAATATCCTCTACTTGTATTGATTATACCAAAGGTCATTTCTACTAGCATTTCCTTATACTTTAACAATATATTGGTTTAACTGAACAACCCACAGGCTTGGAAAAAGTATTTGTCAGGTACATATTCAAGAAAAGCTCAGTATTCAAAGAATATACTTTGAAAGTTTTCTCCAGGGCTAACGAGATGGCTCAGTGGTCTAAAGTGCCTGCTTAGGCAAGCTTAGGCAACCACAGGGACTGCAGTTTGATCCCCAGCACCAAATGCTGCACCAGGCCCACCCCCACGGCAGGCTGAGCCAGCAATAATAATAATAATAATAATAATAATAATAATAATAATAATAATAATAATATAATTTCTCCAAATTAAAAAATAAATTCAGTTAGAGAAATGAAGAAAAATAAGAATATGAACAGAAAATTCACTTAGAAAGAACCCTATATGATCAATAAACTCAGACAGCCCTACTAACCAAAATAGTGTGAAATGCTTTCCATTTGGACCTGTATAGTTTGTGAGTACATGTCCTATATATCCACACACAACATTTCTCTAGCATTTCTTTTCCTTTACCAAGTAACCTTGAAATTACTGAATCTCTGTTGTGGTAAATGATATCTAACATCATGATCTTTCTCCTGTATTTGGAATGTCCTTTTATTAAAAAAAGAAAAAGCCATTATTTTCTTACTGGGAAGATTTTGCTGAGCTGAACTTAGCTGGAACAACTTGAAACATATGGTGCCTTATCCATGGCTGTGTGCATGTGTTTCAAAAATCTGTGTAGGTGTTTCTCCAAATGTATAAGAGTAACAGGTGTCTAGACGCACATGTGTTTTTCAAAGCTACTGGTGGTAGAGTAGTTGATGTAAGCAGTCTCCTTGCTGAATAGCAATACAGTCAACAGAGCTGTACATTTGAATTCACATTTCCTGAAATGCATTAGGAAGCTGGCAACTTGTAAGGATTTGCCAGACATCAGAATGCTGCTTGCCCTCCATAATGTAGCAGGCAAAAATTTCCTTCTCTATCCTTGACATTCTGTGCTAGAAAGGATTTTCCTTTTTTTTTTTTTTTAATTTTAACTCCAGTCTTAATTGCCCTTCAGTATCAAAATTAATTGTGTTTTCCACTAAAAGGCCAATGCAGCTTAAGGTTATTCCAGGGTCCCTGAAGCCAGTGCATCTTCTGTAAATGGCCTGATTGTCGTCTGCAGAGAGGAGGGCTGGCCGGGAAAGATGTGCTTGGCCAGGGCTATACATTATAGCCCAATTAGTGTGATGATAACTACATGAGTCTTTAACTTTATCTAGTAACTGTCAGAGACTCTAATGGAGACCATAGACAGAGTGCAGAGGAATTCAGTATCAACTGTCTCTGCCAAGCAGTAGGGTGATGGCTTTGGCAGGCTACCAGCGACCCTCAAGGGCTGCTTCTCTGTGTTTCTGTCTGTCCCCCAAACTCTTTTCCCCTCACCATTCAAATTCAAGTATGAAAAGAAAAAAAAAAAAAAAAACTGGAGCCTTCAAGTATGTGTTAGTAATCCCAAGACTATCAGCAGGTGCTGGCAATGAGGCTGGAGTCTAGGATACTCTTGGGAATCCTAGGCTTTTTGACTTAAATGATTAAAACCCTATACTACAGATTCATCAATAGTAAGAAGGATAATTGTTCCTTGTGCATAGAAATTTTAGAAATAATGAATGATATCTTTATTCAAAAAACTCTGTCTGACATGCACTAAGAAACATGTATCTTTCTATGTTATTATTATTGAATAGTAAAGGAAAATAATGTGTTAAATGGGTTCCAAAGTCAGGATATTGAGGTCAGTACATCCCAACTGCCCTTCTCTGGTCAGGTAAAATCTGTGTCCTAGGTTGCCTTAATTTATTTTTTATACTTGTCTTCTGAGTACTATTTTCTAAGTCACTTAAGTTTAGTTGTATTTCTGTGGAGATGTTTTACAATAGGAATTCTCTTTCCTCCATCATGGAAGGATAGGCTTTCCCTATCCCACCTCTTGTGAGCACTTACTAGAAATACTTTTCCGCAGTGATTTGTCTTGCTTCCTTTTCAGAAAAGTTTTCCCTTTCACCTGAGTAGAAGATTAAGTTCAGAACCCCGGCTAAGTTCCTGGCTGCTCCATGCCCCTGACTTTGCATCTTCTTGTATGCTTTCATTTTTAATCTCCAGGAAATACACCTGGCTTTTCAGAGAGCAGTGTGAAAATACATATCCATTTCTACCAATGAGTTTACTCACTTTTCTTGCTGGATCTCCCTCTTTTGAAAACAAAGCCTTTCCTTCTTCAACACTGTGAAGATAAAAAAGAGCGTGAAAGTTGTTTTAGCCTCCAGCTAAAAACTGCATGGCGCCTGGATGTTTTGGGCCCTGCCTGTAATTCCTACACCCAGGAAGCTGAGGCAGGAGGATCCTTACAAGTTCAAGATCAGCCTGAGCTAGAAAGTGAACTCAAGGCTAGTGTAAACTATACTTTGAGATCATGTCTAAAAAAAAATAAAAATAAAAATAAATTAAAAAAAGACAGAAAACACCAAAAACTGCAGGATCTAAGACACTTTGCATCCTGTCACTATCAACATAAAAGCACGCTTATTTCTGTACATGTGCAGGAAGTCCTCTTCAATAGCCTAGTGTAAGTCTGCTTAAAAGAAAAGAATAGCCCTGCCCCCAGGTGCTATGAGCCCACTATGGAGTCTGGGTGTGGTGGTGCATGTCTGTAATCCCAGCATTAATTAGGGAGGCACAAATCATGAGAATCAGTAGGAATGCAGCTGTGTAGTGAGCACCTGCACACACACACACACACACACACACACACACACACAAAATAAAATAAAATAAAATAAAAAATAAAAAAACAAACAAAAAACTTCAAAGAAAAAATAAAAATAATTCATAGTTTCTTTTGGGACCAGCTAGATATCTCAGCAGATTAAATGCCAGCCTGACCAGGATAAGGTCCTGGATTCCAACCCTGGTATTAAAATAATAAGAAGGAGGAGGAGAAGGAGGAGAAAGAGGAGGAGGAAGAGGAAGAGGAAAAGGAGGAGGAAGAAAAGGAGAGGAAGAAGAAGAGGAAGAGGAAGAAGAAGAAGAAGAAGAAGAAGAAGAAGAAGAAGAAGAAGAAGAAGAAGAAGAAGAGGAGGAGGAGGAGGAGGAGGAGGAGGAGGAGGAGGAAGGGGAGGAGGAGGAAGGGCATAAGAAGTAAAAATAATTGATATTTTTACAGATTCAGCTTATGTTCTTTGTTAATCGGGTAATTTGTTTATTTTGCCATAAGATTATCTTACCTATACTTGCATGCTTTTCATATTTTTAAAATTACCTTATTTAATAAACTGAAAAATCAAAATGTACTCATTGTAGTATTGGAAGAAAAGGTTTTTTGTTTAGCTTGAAAAACACACTTGACCATGGATTTGAACTCCCAGCAGTAAGATATGTCATTCTTGGTCACTCTCCTTTCTCCCTCCCTGAGCCATGAAGCCAGGCCAGAGGAGGCAGCTCTCGGGTCAGTATGAGATTTTAAAGTTGAGGGTAAAATATGAGAAAGAATTAGGATAAAAAAAGGAAAAATACCAAGAGAATAAAAAAAGGAAAAATACCAAGAGAACAAATTTTCTATAAGGTGAATATACTAACAATGTGTCATAGGTGCCTCTGTAATTTCACACATACTTGTAAAGGTAACATTTAATGGGATGTTATTCTCATTAAACTGTTAAGGGACCTGGTGTGGTCTTATCCTATAAAGAATGCTTTATCTTCAGTGAAAGTGAATTGGCCTTTAAGCCATAAGCCCCTGGAAGACTACATCACAAAAAAACAGAAAATAGGTGTCTGGCAATATTAATGAAAAATAAATGTGGCACAAATTTGTGAAGAAAACTTGGCACAGGGAAGAATCAGGGTCTTCTTTGTTTTCTTCTCTCAGGAAAGGACTTGAAAGTATCTCTAAAGCTTTTCTAGAATCTTCAAATGGATCACTTTCTGTGTTCAAACACCAACTCTTATGGAAAATAATGCCTATTTCCTATGTAATTTCAATGAGTTTTATTTTTATCCCTATATGCCTCACAAGGAGCTGGGGAGATAGCTCCGTGGCACAAGTGCCTCCCTGGCAAGTGCAAGGTTGTGAGTTTGAACGCTAGTCCCACTAAAAAAAAAAAAAAAAAAAAAAAAAAAAAAAAAAAAAAAAAAAAAAAAAAAAAAAAAAAAAAAAAAGTGAAAAAGCCTATATGCCTCACAAAACAGAGAATAATAATGTAACCGACATCAGAATTATTTTACATTCTCTAATACATTATGAAATGGATAAATGGAATTATGGCATTAAAATTAAAAACAAGACTGGGTGTGGTGGCACGTGCCTCTCAAGGCTGTAAACAGGTCAATCGCTATGAGCCCGATCTAGTAGTGAGACCCTGAAAACTGCAGACTGTTCCCTAAAATGTTAAAAAAATAAAAAATAAAATTAAAAAAACACTCTCACATTGCCTTTAGTGAAAAATGACAAACAGAAATAATACTGGGTTCATGTGGATTAGAAACAAAATGTGTATTTGCTATATAAGCAGTGCTCAATAATGCTATATGTCATTACAAAAGCTGTATAACAATGCTTTTAAAAAAAAGTAAGGGAAATGAGCATTTCTTGTTTCATTTGGAGATGCACATTTCCAGTTTTAAAGCTCTTATATTTAAATGAGATTATGAGACAACAGATTATGCTGTATGCTATTTACATTATAGAGAGATGCAGACACTTGATCAGTGAAGAAGACAAGAAACAACAGCGAGAAGAGCTAGAGTCAGCCTCCATGCTGCTGTTTCTTTTGCCGTCCTACGCGGGAATGTTCCGTGTAAAACGCTGCCCACCTTAAGTTAAACAAAAAAGAAAATATCTCCTAATCATTTTACTTAAAAGAGGCCTGGGAGTTCTGAGGGAAACTGAGAAGGATCAATAAAAATCAGAATCAATTTTTTTTTATATTTGAAAGTAGAAATGTTTAGTTATAGAAATGACTACACATAAACACACAGTAATATTTGTTGTGATTTTTTTAAGTTAGTAAAGCATATCTGTGTATACAGCTCTGGCAAATTAGTAAAGCTAATGATGGAACACATACACAACCAAGTACTTTACAGCTGATAAAAGAGATGATGTAAAATTATTTCCTGCCTGATGAAACATAATATGTCCATGGACTGTCATAAACTATGTGTCTGCTGAGGCAGGAGGATCAGTGCAAGTTCAAGACCAGCGTCAGCTACAGAAGTGAGCTCAAGGCTAGCTTGAACTGCATAGCGAGACCCTGTCTCAAAAAGACAAATAAATAAATAAATAAATAAAACTATGTGTCTGTGTTGTGTGTGTTTAGGAAAGCCACATACGAATTGTACATAGTCTTTGTTTCTAGGTATTTAGATACTTAAGTGTGCTATGAAAGTTATTTTTCTGCCATTATTTTCTGTTTTCTATAATGACTATATGATTTATAATTTAGAAACAGTTGTTTCTAGCTATACTTCATATTTCATTGGCAATAAGTTTTTTTTCCCCCCTTGGGGTACTAAGACACAAAAATCTGAGCAGGATTCAACTCACTAATAAAACAAATAATGACACAGTCAGGACATTGAGAACTTCAGCATTCTGAATGAAGAATCTCCTTGTATATCATGATCAATATATCGAATACTTCAGAGATGAGAATGGATTCAATAGCATTCTATTTTCAAATTTCAGAAAATATCTCCTAAGGGAGAAGACTGTTTCCAATAAGCTTATTTTTCCCTAGAGGATTTTGAGGATTTCCTGTCAAATTTTGCACCTACGAGACTGGTCTGGGGTTGAGTTGCTTGGCATCTTGGGAGCGTGTCGCTGAGTGACAGCAGTTAAGTCAGGCTGGCCGGGGAGCTCGGTTCCTTGCAGGAAGAGTGAATGCCACAGCCCTCAGCTACCCAGATACTGCGTTAGGAATGCACAGTCTGACAGGACAGGTGCTCTGCAGCACAGGCTCTATGCCTCCTCTTAGCCTCCAGAATAATCTCTGGAAAGTCTCCATGGCCCCTGCCCCGCCTAGAGAATGCCACCTGCCCTCAGCTCAGACGTAGTGGCCCCAACCAAATTTAGCTGTGTTTATCCCTCCAGGGATTATTAGAGGTGCTGAGAGGGTACATAGCTTCCACCTCTCTCTCCCTGCTTTGCGATCCCTGATAACCACTGCAGTCTGGAAAGAGTGTTCCGTTGCTTCTGCTGAGCCCAGCTTTGTTAGAGAGTGTATTCATTGGACAGCATCCATCTAAGCACCAAAGCCTAGAGATTTGCATTGCAAATAAACCAATCATGGTGATATGCCACCACTGGGCACAGAACCAGAGCTGTCCTTGTTGGTCAGAGCATCTGGGAGAATGATCCACTTTGTAGTCCCCTTGGCTATGTGAAGAAGGGAAGAAGAGGGGCAGTAGAAATTAAACCTCTTGCACTTAGAGTGACACAAAGAATGTTGATTTTTCAAGTACTGAGACCATCATTCGTTTCAAACGAGGAGCTGTTTTTGCCACTACTGTGATCAGCTTCATACAGCCCACTTTTAACCCATGGCTGATGCCCATGTCTATTCTGGACCTGTGCCTGGTAGGCTGTCCAGATCTCCTGCTCCTTTGATGCACTATCGTTGGAAGAGATTAGCAAGGACTCTTGTCCCCCCACACATACTATACACACACACACACACACACATTTGAGCATTAAACAAGTGATTTTAGAAAAAGAGACTACACTTGACAAATCATATCTGTTATTTTATTAGTTATATTGAGGTAATTAGTTATCTTTCAGGGAAGAACGTTGAGAAGAACCTACTTTTGACATCAGACACACATGGACAGAAAGGCTATTTCACTGTCTACTTTTATCAATTCAGAAAACTTTTTTTACCTTTGCAACTGGACTATTCATATGAAAAATGGGGATAATTAGAACCTTTACCTTATTTTTTATGTGTTCAATACAGTCTACAGTGTCTCACTACACAGATTGGACTTATAATGGTCCTTCCTGTTTTTCAGCCTCTCAAGTGTGGGGATTACAGACACACACTACCACACACAGTCTCAATCACCCTCTCAGCCTGCTCAGCACTGCAGCCCAGGGATCAAACCACCAGCCCCTGCATCAGCCTAAACAAACCTTTAATCTGTTGAGCTATCTGGCCTGCGCCTCAGCCTTTACCTTCCAATGTGGGTGAAACTAAATGAGACAACAGTGTTGGTAACAAAGAATCAAAGCCATGACATGCAAACAAGTAGATTAAACATTTAATTTGTCTTTAATTGTGTACAGACCTGCTGAATAATCTCACAGTTTGGGTGGAGCTGGTATAAATGCACCCTTGTCCTGGTGTATACTCCCCATCTATGGCATACAGATACTAAATCCTGTTTTACAGTTGTGTTTTAGTGTACTCAGGCTGCTATCATGAAATACCATAGCCTAGGTGACATACAAGCAACAGAAATTTACGATGGTCTTTTGTTAGGAAGTCAAATCCCAAGGTATGTCAGCAGGTTCAATGTCAGATGAGGCTTGCTTCCTGGTTTGTGGCTGGCTATTTCTCCCTGTGACCATCTGTGGTATTAGAAACAGGGAAGGTCCCTTCTGCCTCTTTTGTTGGGGTACTAACAACTCATAAAACAATAACCTCCCAAACACCCCATCTGATAATACTACGATTAGGTTTATTAACTATATTTTGAAATATATGACTTGGATGACATCATAGCAGCTTGTCTTGAGCTTCAAATGAAATAATATAAGCCCAGCAACTGGAGACAGATGTTGGTAACTCCTGTGCTACCCAGACAGTAACACTGTCCTAGTTTGAGCTCTAACTGCAGCCTATCATTTTTGTTTCTTCCTCTTAAAGCTCTTGTCCTAATCCAGTAATTCTCACACTGTGGTCCAGGAATGTATCTGAGACCCTGATAAACTTCCAAGAATTTATGAGGTCAAAACCGCATTGATTGCAACATAATATATTTTTCCCTTTTCTATTTTTGTTTCTCACAATTGTCCAGTAGTTTTTTAGAAGCTACATGACAAACGGTAACATTATCATCTAGGGTCAACATGCAATAGGTTTATAACTGTCACTCTGAAAGAAATTTCAAAAATGAAATCAGTGTGTCCGAGAGAACTCTGCACTTGTACATTCATTGTAGTATTATTTACAATAGGCATGGTATGGATCAGCCTAAGTGTTTATCCGAAGATGAATGGATAAGAAAGCGTGATGCCAGCTAATGCTAAAACATTATGCAGCCTCTACAAAGGAAGAAATTCTTCCATTTGCAATTGCATAACTGGAACTGGATAATGTTCTGCTAAATCAAATAATCTGTTCAGAGAGGCAGATACCACATCATATTTGCATCTTTGAACATCACCCGATTTGTTTCCTGAGTGTCACTAGTAGTTTCTGTATACTGCCGCTGTTTACCCATCAAACACTTGGGTTCAGATATTCTCAATTTCTTCACCATTTTTCCTAATGATGTTCATTCTTCTGCCTAGATTCTGTTAGCTACAAATATCTCCCGACACTTACAGATTTTTGCTCACTCTAAAGCTTCCCCACCAAAATTCACTATTATTTGTCTATCAAATTCTACCTAACCTTTAAGGTCTTAATTCACGTTGCATTTCCATGAAACTTGGAAAAACGATCATTCTTTCATACTACTTACTATAATCTGTATGATAGAAATATCTCTGTTGTAGGTATCCCTGTTTTTCAGCCTCCAATGGGCTCCATAAAATAAGCATGTCTTACTCATTGTCCTTGAACTTTGCAGATGGCTTTCAACAGGTGCTTCCTATAAGTACATCCTCCTTTTTAAAGGAAATTTGAGGATGTATTTTAGGTATTTTTCCATACTGTTGAAAGTATCACCTTTAAAAAACCATGGGGAAGAAAATAACTTCAAAATATGTACAATTTTATTAAAGGAAGTCAAGTACTATGAAATATCTCTATCCCCCTAGGGGCTTGCCTATATTTTTGACCAGTCATATTCTGAAGGTCAATGGATAAATATACAGGTTAGGAATGTCAGATTGTGTGCAAAGATCTTACTTGGTACAGATGTGGAGAAGCACTGGACTTATTATGAAGACCCTGGAGAGTGTAGTCCAGTGAATGCAGAAAAACAACCCCCAGCTGGTCTAAGAGGAAGACCTTGGGAAAGAGGAAGGAATGGGATATTGTATCAAAAGCTAGATCCCAAAGGGTCCTGGGTAACACGTGCGAAACTTTGACATTTTTTCTATATAAAATTATAGAGCAATATGACAGGAAGAGGTGGTGAAAACTTCACAACTTAGGAGGGAATGACTTACAGGTTCACATGCCCCATGCCATTAAGTTTTTCCCAAACCACTGAACTTATCTGAAAGGCCTTGGCCTAGCAAGGGCACTCTGGTTTTCAGGTTCGACTCTACTTGGGCAAATTGCATTTGTACATTTCATCTTCACATCTAAATTTTTCCCAATTGAAGATCAAAGTTTACTAGCGATCTTTTGTAGCCTACCAAGTTCTCTCAGGACTGTAAAATTAGGCAGGAAATACCCTACAGGTAGGAATGTGTCTGCTGTGCTTTCCAGACCCATCAAGAGAATCCCAAACCCTGTTATTTCTCAGGGATATGCAGTATTTCTCTCAGCCCAAAGTTACTCCTTTATCTTCAAGAAACTATAAACAAGTGCAGTTTTGGCAATCACAACTGGGAAAGATAATGCTGACATGGTTATCAAAAGTTCCATTTTAACTCAGCCTCGTTTTTTCCCAGGATTTCACAGCTGTTTCCAGTTCCCTAGCATTCTTTGGTCTTGCTACATTTTGTCCAGCTTTAAATGGGCAAAGCAGAAACGCTGCTTTCTTTGGAACATGACTTTCTGCCTCTGAACTAGAAGCTGTTTTAAACATTAAGCCTCCTGTTTCCCAATGTACCAGGGGCTCTCCATTTAAAGCAGCAACAAAATTCCCAGGACAATTTTGAGCAAATGAGGTTACACTCCCTACAATTAATGAAACACATTAATATCGCGACACGTTTCTCCATTTCTTTCCCCAAAATTTTAAGTAAGGTTTCCAGCCAGATCTGCTTTATTCTACAAACCCAGATGAACGATGTTGAATAACAAGGAACATAAGTGAGCCATCTTTTACACTGAGGGGGAAATGTCGCATAGTGATTTTATTCTTGAATGCCCCTTCTTGATAAATTGTGTTGACCCAAGATTAAATTGGCCTAGTAGACTTTTCTTAAATATACAATATGTTCATTTGCTTTTATATTAAACATTTAATTTAATTTAATATACATTCTGGACTCATTCTAGAAAATATTTTCCTTATTTCTCATTAAGAATAGGCTCCAGTTTTGTTAGTATTGGACTAGAGTAACACAAAAAACCTGGAATAAACCACAACATTCTAATACATTTCCAAAGATGTGTGTGTGTGTGTGTGTGTGTGTGTGTGTGTGTATTCCACCATGGACACAATAATGGTCATCTATCTATATCTATCTATCTATCTATATATATATGTATATATATATATATACATATATAATTGGAAAATACATCAAAATATTAACCTTAAAGTGTTTTCAACAGAAATTCATAAATGATTGATGATTGATAGATTTTGATCCATTTGATTCTGACTTTTTGTAGGTTTAAGTTTTCTTTGCAAAATATTTCTCAGTGTTACAGTCAAGAAATAATGCATGTATTTAACCTTTGTAAAATACATTTTGAAATTATATACAACTTCCTTGAACCAAAAGTGATTTCAGGTAGCTTTATCCATGTGGTTTCCTATAGCTCATCTTCTGCCTATCTTGAATATTAATACATTTCAGCTATTCACTGTAAACCTGCCATGTGCCGATCAGTGGGGCAGAAAGGACAAGACTTGCGACACGTAGTTAAAGCAAGCATACATTTGCAGAGAGAGAAGATATAATTTAATTTTCCCTCTGCAGTAGATTTACCTTTCTAATTATACTTTTCTTAAGCTAGTATTAAAATTAGCAGTCCCTAAGCACAAATTCACTAATGCTGGGGGAAGTGGCTGTGGAAGGAAAAGTAAGCTCAGGGTATTATCAGTCCAAGCTCTTTGTTTTGCACCCTGAAAGGACCACAGAAAACTTCCCCTGCAGAAAGTGTTGCAATGATTTACTACCCTGCTAATTCCTTCTGTACTGTGCTAGAAGCTGCAGACCCTGGGCTGGCAGAGATGACGTCTTTTAGATGGGAAGTCAAGATGATCATTAAAGCGCCCAGGGTGCATTCCACCAGGGCAGGACGGTTGTTAATTCTAATGATCTTGGCAGAGTTCCAAGCTAGGAAGCCATGTGCTCCTTCTCTTGAACATTCCCTTGAAATTTTAGCCGAAGAAGTTGCTTTTCTCTTACCATCTCCATCTATTTGTAGTACTACAGACAGCTGCTAGACAGATGCCATGTCACACTCCAGACATGACTGATTTCAATAATGGGCATAATAATGTCAATGGAATCATTATTTTGGATTTAGAGTTCAAACGGTGTCATTTCAATGGGGATTATGACTGTAAAATTATTAATGTAGCTGACGGTAATGGTTGTAGCATGATCAAGCGATCTATTTTGGAAAGGGTTTTACTAGTAGTTATCTTGAATTTGATCTAATTCAACATAAGCCAATATGACTGATAATGTTTCCCTTTCCTCCAAGACAGTGAGTCTGAAACTGCTATCATTTGATGACTGAAGCAGGTAGCGCCCTCATCTTAGAGTTCAGTGAGTTCAGACACAGAGCGTTTAAGTAACTGCTTATCCCAAGGCACAAGGTAAAGTGACAGAGTCTAATTTCTGCCCCACCACATGGCTGGCTGCACTTATTAAGCTGTGAGGTTCAGAAGCGCTTAGAACCTGTTCATCCCCTTTGCCCAACAACTACCACTAATAGGACCTAAGAGCTACTTAGCATATGTTTTAAACTGATGAAGAAAAAATAGAGTTTTTAAATCTCAATGTATTTCTAAACCAGAAATTATTTTTCAACTGAGAATAATTGAACAGACCCATTTTCTGGAAACTTCAATCCTGCTCAATTACTTCATAATTTTTTTTTTCAAATGACTTTATAAACAAAACAACAGAAGCATATTTTGGGCTAATATGGCAATGTTGTTCTGCCTTGTTGTTTCGGTTCCATTTTCCTTGTTTCATACATTAAGCTTGCAATAAAGCCAAGCTTCATATGAGTTCACTACTTAGAAAAAGAAACATGTTAAAGGTGGGTACTGTACCCACCTTGAAGTCCGAGGCATTGAATGGATCGTGTTGCTATGTATTATGCCATGAGCCACTTCATTAGTAGTAGGTATGAGGCTAAGAAGACAGCGAAGAATTTTTTATTTTGCTCAGTTTGGGAAACACCTGAATTAAATGCCCATTGAATCCAACTATCAATAATGCAGTAATGCCACATCATATTTAAGTGAACAAGATATATCAAATGAGTCGTTAAAGCTGGTGTTTGGAGATTGTTTAAGTGCCAAGTTTAGATGAAATATGAGGCCCGGTAAATCCACAGCAGCAAATGGAGTCTTAGTATGAATATATATATATATATATATATATATATATATATATATATATATATCTTTAAGTACAGAGATCTATTTAATGTTTCCTGCTCCTATAATAGAGTACCACAGACTGAGTGGTTCACCTCATGTTTCTGGCTACTGAGATATCCAGAAGTATGGTGCCTGTATCAGAGGAGAAACTTGATGCTGCATTACAGCACAATGGAAAGGCAAATGAACACATTTCAGATAGAAAGGAAATTAGGTCAAATATGTCCCTTCATTAAAGAACTCACTGAGACACTACCTGAGCCACCCCCATGGCATTGGCCTTAATGATGGTACTGGCCTTGAGGATGCTGCTCCCGACCTCATAACCCCCCTTGGGTACTGCCTTTCAATATTGTTAGGAGGGAGGTCATTTCTAAATGAGTTGTGGAGTAGATGTTCAAACCATGATGCATAACTATATCTGAGGAGCCACGTGAATGTTGATTTTTAAGTATTGGTGAAATAAAACAACATGCCATATATATATACCATATATAATATATATGGTATATATATATATATATATATATGTATGTATAACACACACATATATATATATATATATATATGTATATATCATATATACATGTATATATATATGTTTGTATTTTTAAGGAAGGGTCTTTAGGGTGTTCAGGTCTCACTACTAGATTGGCTTCATAGTGATTCTCCTATGTACAGCCTCCCAAGTGCTGGGATTACAGGCACTCACCACCAAGCTCAGTCTCACTTACCTTCTCAGCATGCCCTGGGGGTAAGACCGGCACAGCAGGCCTGGGGATGGAACCATTCAACCCCGGTCCCTGAATCTACGCGCAGGTGCTTTAATCTGCTGAGCTAATGGCCAGCCCTCATCATACCATATTAAAACTAACTTTCATTGGATTTTATTGGTTTCCTGGTTTGGTTTGTGGATTTGTTTAGAAGTTTTAGTTGAAAAAAACAAAACAAAACAAAACAAAAAAAAACTAAGAATCAAGATTTTGGGCCTGTATGTATTTAAACATCAATAATGACTTAAGTCAATGTTACATTCACTGAAAAGTCATTTTATAGTGTACTTGTATATATAAATATATCATATTATATATATATATATATATATATATATATATATATATATATATATATATCTTTAATGAATTATCCCTATTTAAGTATAAAATGTCCTGAAAAAAATCCTATTATTTCCACTACTTACAAACTTCCAGTATGTATGTATGTATATATATATATATATATATATATATATATATATATATATATATAAATTAATCTTAAAGAAGGGATTTGGTAAGTTTGCTGAATACTAATACAATGTAAACTAGGCTGAAAATTTTTCTTTTAAAAGTTGACAAATGAGAGCATCCCATTTTCTTTACCAAATCAATTTGTATTTAAATATCAACATTTAAGAGCCAAGGAGAGCTCAGCAGGCTAGGCACCTGTTTTGACAAGTTCAGGGACCAGAGTTCAATCCCCAGAATCACATGCCATGTTGCTCCTACCCCCAGGCTGCTGAGCAGGCAAAAGAGCACGGGTGTGGTGGTGTATATCTGCAATCCCAGTGCCGAGAAGGCTGAAGACAGGAGGATCGCTACAAGTCTAAGCGAGACCCTGTACCAAATACATAAATTTAAAAATAAATAAATACATAAATATCAACATTTAGATGAAAATATTATTTTGCCACTTTATCATTCTATATAATATTTTCAAATATCAAATACGTTGCATTCCTGAATGGTTACTCTATGAAATTGCATATTTATCAAAAGTTGAACACTGGAAACAACCACATTTTTCAGAAAATTTAAAATTTGGGATAAAAAACGGTAATAAATAAATGACTCAAGCAGAAAAGTATGAAGGGAAAGAGTTTTATGACAGTCCCAGAAGCTGAGAAGTGAACGCTCACTCAAAAAACATCATTATGAACACCTCCACATACATGTAACTACTTTTATAAGACATGCATTTGGTTGTGAAGCCATTCTTAACTTTGAAAATGCATGCAAACAGTGACCTAAGAAAGTGCATCCATCTTAGACAGCGCCCCAAAGTCAGCCTCACTACAAAAGACATCTCGATGGAACACGCAGGTTTTACAATTGATTAGTGTAATTTAATTTAGCAGTAATGAAACAACTCTGGGACAAAGAAATCAGAAATACATTTCAACACATCACCTAGGGGCTGGGGAGATAGCTTGGTGACATAAGTACCTGTCTGACAAGTACAAGGTCTTCAGTTTGAGCGCCAGTATTACATGCTGTACTATCCCCCAGAAACCACGGGTGTTCGGAGCAAGCCCCAGAACTGGGCATGGTGGCAAATGCCTAGAATCCCAACACTAGGCATCCTGAGACAGAAGGAGCACTATGAGCTGAGCTACCTAGTAATACTCTGTATTAAATAAGTGAATAAATAAATACAGGGCCTATGGTATCAGTTTTACCTACTGGATATAGCTTTGAACAGTTATTGGATTCTACTTTCAGAAGCCTCAAAATTACAATAAAGTATGTACAACAAGGATGTTTTTATGTTGTCACACTGAGGCCACAGTGAGAAGCCTGGGGAGGTGACCTCAGCAAGGCTGGCCAATGTGTAATTCACATGGACACCACTGAAGATGGAAGCGTAATTACTATGGGTTTGGAATCTCAAGGTTCTCTGAATACATCTTTGGCCATAGCCAAAGCTTTTTAGTTGAGACTTCTTTATAATCACTCCATGACAATTGGAAGAAAGCACAGTATTCTACATTATCTAGAAAGAAACATTCCCCAAAAGTAACTCCAAGAAGATCTCGAGGTACAGTATAAATACTTGAATAAGACAAATAATTTTCAAGAATGTATCATTATTCATGTTTACACAAATGTAGAAACAGTAGCAGGGAAAAAGGTATGCTCTCCAAGTATGAAACACAGTATCATTTATACATGAAAATACTCGGTATATTCTAACTGCCTTTCTACTGCATGTATCTAATTCTTTGTTTCTGTGTGCATTTAATATTTTATTTATTTAGTATTTATTTATTTATTTACTATTTATTTAGTATTTATTTATTTAGTATGTATTTATTTAGTATTTTAGGAAAGGGTGTACAGGGTGTTCAGGGTCTCACTACTAGATCAGACTTGTTGCGATCCACCTGTTCACAGCCCCCTAAGAGTTGGGATTACTTGCGCGCCCCACCACACCCACTCTCACTTGCCATCTCAGCACTGCCCAGGGGTCGGGCTAGCACAGCAGGCACGGGGACTGAATCCCTGGTCCCTATGCCTGCTTGCAGGTGCTTTAATCTGCTGAGCTATTTGGCAATTCCTTGCATATATCTAATTCTTGAGAGAGTTCACTATTCCATAGTACTATTCTTCCAGTTTTTACATTATGGAATATAAACAACAACATAGTATAATATAGTCATACATAATTTTGTGTTAAATATGATAACATGGAGGGTAGTTTCTGTATCTTTAAATTGTGATTTGAAAAGAAATTACCTTGAAAAATTTAAGCATCCTAATTGCTTTTAGTAATGGTTCGCATCCAAGTCTGATTTTTATAATTCAAGGTTTATTTTACATTTGAAGGACTCATTCTTTCTAACACTGGCAGTGTTGCTAGAAGCTAGCAGGTAGGCTCCAAGAATGCTAGAAACGCCCTACCATCCATGTCATGCTGGCAATGTTGTAAAGATAACATGTGGATCTTAGTAATGATTACATCAATTACTGATGAAATTAATTAGATTTAATTATCATAGCATCAAATATGAAACTGGCCAGAAATATCTGTCTGGCAATCATGAGGTCCACTGAAAATCATCTACCAAATACTTATGCCCTGGATTCATTCTAAGTTGAGTCAGAAATGGTAAAATCCTTGAGACTTCCACAGTGACACTAAGTATAAATAAAATGCAAAGCAGACGTGTTAGGTGTTCCAAGGCAAGCACTTGAGAAGGCAGAGAAGGGAAAACTAAAGCTTTCATACTCCACTGGGGAGGCATAGCCCTAGCTCCATCAAAATGAATGAAAAGAAACATGAAGAATATGTGAAGCATTCCATGATATTTCATGGTAGTACAGACTTTCAATTCATGAAGCACCATGAGGTCATAGAGCAGGTTATTCAGCAAGCTTGTCTGCTAGCAATTAATCCATTGTCCTGGAAGAGCTACTAAGTGAAAGCCCAGAGTCATAGGTGAAAGCTAACTAAGAGTTGGCATGAGTCAGAGTTCACTGCCTGAGGAGCATCAACATCCATACACATTTATGTTTGGTCAATCTCCTTCCTCCTACAGCTTTCAAAGTTCTGCTGTCTTCACCGCATTTCATCTGAATCTGGATGTGAAGAGAGCTCATGCTTATGGAGACTTCAGGTATGCAACTGGCTCAGTAGCTAAGGTAGGTGTTCATCTTAGCTGTTAATCAGCCATTTTTAGTTATTACTTTCATAGGATGACATGAAGCATTGTCTCTTCTTCTATCTCCTCCTCCTCCTCCTCTTCCTCCTCTTCCTCCTCCTCCTCCTCCTTCTTTGTATTTTAGGGAAGGGTCTACAGAGTGTTCAGGGTCTCACACTAGGTAGGATTTATAGTGATCTACCTGCTTACAGCCTCGCAAGAGCTAGGACTACAGGCACATGCCTCTAAGCCCAGTCTCAATTGGTCTCAACATGCCCTAGGGGCAGGGCTGGCATGGCAGGCCTGAGGATTGAACTCCTTGGTCCCTGCACCTGCTTGCAGGTGCTTTAACCCATGGAGCTACTTGTCCAGCTCAAGGAAAAGTCTTATAAATGATTCCTATCTACTGTATTCATTGCACGGTACCCTGGGAGAAGTCATGCAAATGACAGAATTTAATTACCAGAGTGACACCAACCCAAATTGTGCCTTTCATCTCAGTATGGTGTCTTGGTTTATTTTTGTTATGATGAAATAGCTGAGGCTATGTCACTTTATGTAGAAAAGAGGTTTATTTACCTCACAGTTCTGCAGTGCCCAGGGCATGGCCCTGGCATAAGCTGTGAAAAGGACAGCATGGTGCATGGCTTGATAACTGAAGGAGAGCTTCCGGTAGGGAGATGCCACACCACCAGACAGGAAACCAAAGACTGACTCAGACATGAAGGTCATGTTTTTCAACAACTACTTCTCTCCAGAATCAATTTAGAGGTCCAAGACAACTCCTATTTCCCCCTACATGCTCCCACTGATGAAAATTCCTCCTGCCATGCCCAACTTCTTTTGTTTTTAATGTATTTGGAACAGGGCCTCACTAGACAGCTTGGACTCAGCTATCCTCCTGTTTTCAGCCTTCCCAGCACTGAGATTACATGTGAGTCTCACTACATTCATACACTAGTTGGCTCAGCCTGCCCTGGAGGAGAGGCTGGCATGGGATATGGTGCCAGAAATCAAACTGTGGTCCCTATGCTTGCCTAAGCAGGCACTTAGTCCATTGACCGGTCTCACCAGCCCCTACACCTAACTTCTTAAAGGATTAAAGGCTCCATAACTTCCCACATCACCCTCGTGAGGACCAATCTTCCTGCAACACATGAACCCTTTGATGTATACACCCAAACCAAATGTAGATTACAGAAAATAGAACTATGATGTTCAAGGTAGTGCCCAGTCTGATAATTCTAGGTAATTTCTTTTTTACTGAAGCATTAATTAATCTAGTCCTACTGGTGACGTTTTTTGTAGAAGTTTTGAAGGAAGATCAGCACTTTTGCTAAGCTAAAGGATCTTTACACTGGGACAACAGACACAGACAACAGGCCTTCAACTTTACTTAAGCACAACTGCTTTCCATTCTAAAATAACATGCTACATATAAGAGAGCAGTGCCCCTCATTGTAAATATAACAATTCATCCAAAATTATGCACTGCGTTAAAAAGTTTTGAACTAACCTTGCTTTTAAAACGTTGCTCCTTTAGAAGGCTAAGTTTAGGTCTAGATTTAGAATGAGGGGCAATGTTTCAACCATCACTGAAGCCTGGTAATAGTGTAGCCACGTAGCACTATTCAGGAGGGGAAAGATTTACGGTGTGCTTGTTTTGCTCCAGACATTATTAGTCACCTTGGCTTGTGTGATCTCTGTTACTCAGAATGTGGAGGATGATTTGCATTTTATAGAAATGAATAAGATTGGAGAGGTTTTCAAACTATTCCAAATTTAGATACTTGTTAATTTATCAGAAACTGAGAAGGATGATGTTTTAGCCTTCAAGAGAAGTAGGAAGGCCTATGTAATATATGCCACATTTCTTTTAATCTTGAACCCAAATCTGTAGGAGTAAGATTGCTATTGCCATTTAATTGTAAAGGAAATTGAGCATCTCAAAATTATAAACTTTGCACCAAATCTATTTCTGGTACGTAACATAGCTGGGTGAGAGCACAGATCTCTCATTCCAAAGCCTACATATTTCTCTGCTACACAAAATGCGTTTTTGGAACTAACACCATTTACATAGTGCAAGAATTTACTAGAAATACATCACTTCAGAAAGACTCATACCCACTGAGCTAGAATTTTCAAGAGAAGTCCAGAAAGTCTACTACAGTGTCTGGTACATTGAGGGGTGTAGGGTTTAGTTCTGTATATGCTGAAATCTATCTAACGGAGTGAAGCGAATTTTGGGCACGATCTGACCTGTACCTCAGTCATACCTGGCACTGTCTTAAACCCTATGAATGCAATTGTGGGCTCTTCCTATTTTCATGAAGTGGTTTATTGCATTCCTAATGTAGCAGCCAGCATTTGCACTGTCCCCAAGCAGTCAAGCATTATAAATATCAAATAGTGTAACACTGAGTATCCACATTTAATCAACACACTTTCATTAAGTATTTTTATGCATACACACTATGCAAGGTGTCATAACTTAAAAAAAAAAAAAAAAAAAAAAAAGCTGATGGAGACCCAGCTTCTGTTGTCTGGAAGTTTCTAGATCGTGTTACAAATACTGCCTGTTGCCTGTTATGAGGGTTCATAGCAGCCTTACCTTACTCTGAATAAGGGAACCAATGATGGTTACTGAAAATAAGGTCCTGGTCAGCAGTGATGCTCACAGCAATTTTCAGCTATCAGGCATCTCACTGTAGTACCATATTGGTGGGTCTCTAGTGATGATACCGATGTAAAGTTACTATGAGACTATTTTTAATAAAGGTAAACCCTATAAAAACCTAAACTGCATACAGGGTTCATTTTTGACACTGAAAACTTCTATTACAAAATTATCTTGGGAAATGACAGAATGTGAACACACAGAAACCTTCTAGCCACTGTAAGTGGTAATGATTAGGTTTTCCTTCCCTATACTGAAGGTGTCTTTGTATACTTTTTCTGCAAAACTCTTGGTTTCTAAAAGTATGGCAAGCACTGACAAAATTCTCATTTGGGGAATAAGCAATTCCCAAACAGACTCTTCCTATAAAACCAAATACTTTTAAAGTTTCAAAAATAGTTCTTTAGTTTCCTTTAATGTCCAATGATGGCTTGGGGAATCGGAAAGAAGAGGCTGTTTGGCAGAAATCTAACAGTTGAAATATTTTCAACTGAATTCATTTTTTATTTCTGTTCAAAGTTTTTGAGCGTATTTCCTTTTAGAAAATGTGCCGACCTTTATGGCAGGGTCAATAGTTGGAAAATGTTAAAAATAGAAATAAAAGCTAATGATTCTAAAATTATGACTCCAACATATGGCGTGATCTTCTAAATAACACATGTAAACAAAATGTTCCTAGTGCCTTTTGCTGGGATGGTTTTATGACGAACAGAAGTGACACAACTTTCCTGTCACACACCTACATTAGAGGAGCATCACACAACCCACAAACAATCAAGGGCACGTATTCCTGGGAAGGTCATGTTCTACACAAGTGTCTGTGGTTGTGTGTGGAGGTGATCAGTAAAAGGTGGGTCAGATAGGTCATCAAGGATGACAGGATTTTGTCAGTAAGAAAGACTGGCTAATGACAATTTTCAGTAAAAACCTTTAGAAGACCATTGCATCACAAATATACAGACACTATAAAAGCTATGCCATGGCAGTTTTGGTTCTAAACAGCTGAATTTGGGTGCTGTCAGTGTCATCACCTAGCACCCCGATTGTAATACAACCAGGGTTTTACTGTATGTTATTTTTCACTGAAGCATGGCATTTCATTAACACGTTTCGATATGATCATTCATTTCTAGCTGTATATACAGGAAGAGCTTTTACCTGTTGACTAATTCATTAACAACTCCATTTGGTGTGGTTACCATTGGAAGGTTCATTCATTACTGGAAACCCTTGTGTAGCACAGAAGCAGAGCTCTAAATATTAACAGTACCCAACTTCATACTCCCTGGTAGTGGCTGCAGTGAATTCTGTATGAAGAGAACTGATAAAAATGTTTTTTTTTACTGCTTCAACCAATCATTTAAAAGGTGGCCTCTTCAGTGCGTTAAACAGAATACTGCACTGAGAGCTTTCCAGCCAAAAAGTTTAGTATCAGCTGTGTCCGTGGAATATTTCAGTGTTGGATAAGGGAAAGAGAAAAGTGCACAGTTTACGCATGTGTATTTGTGAGTGAGATTTGTTTGGTGAAATAATTTAAGAAACAAGGCTATATGACATTTAAACCTTAGAGTAGTGGGTAATCATTGTCAGTTTCACGGATTAGACCATCGGTACTGGTTCCTTTTTTAATAGTTGTCTATGGAGAATATATTGCAACTATTGCTTTTTAACAGAGTACTTTTTCTTTTGTAAAATAAAAAATATTGGCTGTGTTTGGCTTGGCATACTTTTAGTTTAAGTGAAGCAACTACAGATACTAAATATTAATTTTTCTATTTAGATTAATTGTATCTTAAAAATACCAATCCTCTTTCCCATATATCAAATATAAAATGCTTCATATTGTCTTTAATTTATCCAATTTTTTAACTAAATCTATCCCAGTTGAGGAAATTCAAAGGGAAGCTACCATAGTTGATACTGTAATTTTATCATTCTTCTATCTTCATTTTGTTAATTAATAAACAAGTTCTTTTTTTCCAACTGGACAAATGTGCCTTAAAGCATAATGAATTTTACAAAAACAACTATGTTTTAAAAAGTATATTATATAGTTGTGCTCAACATTTAATATGTAGGTATCATCTGTTGGCAGATGAAATGCAATGAATTTGGTAAGAAAACAAATCATGTTGCATTTCAGTTACTTACAGCACAAATTTTTCAAAGGTACCAGAAGAACTTCCTCGGGGGAAAAGGTGATTCAGTGTCCCAAAGATAATTGTTCCCACAGAATAACTAAGGAAAAGTGACAATAGCTTTTAAAATCTACCTGGGAAATTATAATTAAAGACCTAACTTTTCAAGATAACATGTCCTAGTGTCCAACAAGGTATCAGGCTCTACAGCTCATGCAGACCGTGCCCCAGCTTTAATACCTTAGGAAGTTCTTTAGACTGTCGGGTCGCTGTTCATTTAGATAGGTATTTAAAACTCATGAACTATTTAATGTGATAGAAGTTCTAGAAATCTTACTTATTTCAGAAGGAAGGAAAGGGAACAAAATTGGAGTACGGAGGTTTCTGTGTGAGACTCACTGTCCAGCTTACAGTGTAGGAAATACTAAACCATTTATATATATATATATATATATATATATATATATATATATATATATATATATCCACATTGCGTGACAAAATGGTAGCTGTCATAATGTGCCGGTTAACATGTCCAATACTAGCTGATCGCCAAGTGTCCCCTGGGAAAAGAAGACAGAAACATGACAAAGAACAAAGAACTTGGATCAATAATGCTTGGGGAAATAAGACAGAGAAGGTTATTTACTCGCATTGATCTGCCGCTGCCATCGCGTAGACTCGGCCTGTTTTTCTTTTGTTAACCTTTAAGCCTGAGTATACTCAAAGGCAACCAGGGAGCCAACTAACAGGTGTAGATTAAGGATCGAAGGAGGTCACTGTACCTCTGTCACCACCAGGCACCCATGTAACAACATCCCTGAAGAAATTTAAACATCAATAGCCATAATAAGGGCAAATTTATCAAGCCCAGCCAGCCTGAGCCAGGAGCCCGCCTGCGTCCACCAGGTTCGCCCTTGCTAAAGCGCAATTGATTTGGACATTCTTTTACTAGCACTGATTATCAATTGTGACATAGCAAATTTGTTACCTTCCATGTGCTGAGTGTATCACAGCCATTGGAGTCTCTGAAGTGAAAACACTCAGACTTCAGTTCCCCTCACTGGTGGAGAGAGGGAAGGAAGACGACAGCTGTGCCACGAAGCCCAGGCCTGGTGTGGGCTTTTCCCGGCATCTCAGACTTGTTCTGGAGAATAAGAGACACAAGACGGCAGAAAAGCAGGGCTTCTTATATCACTTAACACACCTGTTGAGAAGACTTAAATATCTGGGCTAGTCAGCCTTTTTGTCACCTGTACCAAGGATCTAGAACACACATTTTAAAGGAGGAAAGGTACAACTTGGCTTAGGGTTCCAGAAGTTTTAGTTCATGGTCAACTGGTTCCAAGGTAGAGATGTCATGGTGGAAGGGTGTGTTAGAAGAAAAGACTGTTCAGTCTGTGACACCTAGAAACCACAGCAAAGGAGAGGGGAGAGAGAGGGAGAGGGAGAGAAGGAGAGGGAGACCCAAGGGAGGAAGGAGGGGGCAGGGGGAGAAGAGAATGGGGGGGAGGTCGGGAGAGGATGGGGCAGGGGAGGAAAGGAAAGAGGGGAGGGAAGGGGATGCAGAGATGGTGAGACAGAGATAGAGCCAGAGACATGGCCGGGGACAAGATAGAGCATCAAAGGCACTTCTCCATGACCAACGTCCCCTTACCTGTTCCTGCTTCCTAATAGTTGATTCATTTTGCATGCATCAAGGGATTTACCTACTGATGAGGTTACCACCCTCACGGCACCCACCTTTGGGGGACATTTCATATTTATACCACAACAATGTCCGATTGAAAGCCCCTTTCTGGAAATCAGAGCACTTAAAATTGTATGCCTGGTTTTTCCTCGACCTAGAGTAAGTTTATAGCCCATTTTCATTGACACAAAACAGACCAAATCTTTAAAGCACAGCTCTGCGTTGTACTCATTTTAAAGCTTCTCTTCGCTATTACCTAATAGCCTACTTGAAATGGGAGGTTGCTTTATATATTTGTGTATTTTCTGCATGACCTATCATGGATACTACAAATCTCAAACATACTCAATAAACACAATTAATTAATGTATAAGTGAACAAGGGCATGAAGAAATGCAGTCGTGCTGATGCAGATAATTCCACCCTGACTAACCGAACAATTCACATCTGGGTCTATCAGAAGCAACACTTGTATATAGCTAGTCCGTGTCCTTTAGTTTGATTTGATTTTCTTTCCGGGGCTTTGTACCCACACCTGGCACCTCTCTCCCCGACTCCTCAGCTGTACCTCCAGGCTTCTCTTTGGCTTACACAGGGCTTCCCTATCTGCTCCTGATTGGAGAGTTAACTAGCAGTCATTCACACTTCAGCGTGACTCAATAGCACATCAGAGTAGTAGCTTATGTTGGCTAACATCTTGTTAATAATTCTTACATTCATTAAAGATATGGGTCCATGTGCTTACATTTTTTCAAAACTGTATTGATTTTTGTATTAGGTTAATGCTGGCTCCATTCATTGTCCACTTTTTAAGGGAATATTTTATTCACAGAGTAGCTGGTTATCCTTCTGCTAACCTTGTGTCCATGGCACTATTTCTATGTACTAAACAGTGTCACATAGAACACTCCACTGCATGTAAACCGCCGTGTGGTCTCAGTAGGACAGATGTTATTACCTCTGCTTCTCTGTGTAAGAAACTAAGTGTTGTGGTGGCAAATGACCAGGGTGGAGCTCTGACCAGAACTGGATAATTCGGAGAGAAACCACAGAACTCTGCCTGCAGGTCATGTGTTTTGGATGTTGCTGCTTTTCACATAATGCGATTTCAGACAAAACTGAAATTATGTGAGAAAGTGGGGCTTATTCTGTGAAAGACTGGAGATGAAAGAAGGAGGGAAGTGGTATGCCCAGAAGAAAGTCCAATTGCTTGTGGAACGGCAATTCCCGCGTGTGTTCCCTGAAGTCCCACGAAGTTCGGAGGCGTCCATTCAGGGAACTGTTCAGCGAGCGCACTCCATCCTCCAGAACCCGCAAGGATAGGTGTTTGACAATTAGTGACCATCCCGGCTTCACAGCGCATCACCAACTGCTCCTTGAACTGGCCAAAGTGAGCCTAGAGTCTGTAGAAAATGACAGTGACCCCTGCTCCTCAAGGCGCGCAAGATTTTCCAACCAGCTTGCTCCGTGCCTCCTGCTTTGTGGATGGATCTGGGCCTCACGGCCCTCATTAAGGCTTAGTAGATTCCTGCGCAGCGTCTGGATAGCAGCTGTCTCCCAGCACTGGGTCCTTTCCTGAAACACATTGCCTTTTCACTCCGTTCTTTCCCAGCTGCTATCCACATTATGAAAAAGGAATCAGCTAAAAGACCCAAACACCTTCCTAATAAGCACTAATTGGTCCTCTGCTGATGAGATGTGCAGAAACTTGGAAGGGGCCCTCAGAACAGACTCCTTTTCCCTGCTAACTGCTTCCCCCCAGGTGGCAGTAAGCACAGGTACCTGGGGACGCTTTGTATTCCAGGTGCCCTGGGTGTAACGAATCCTACAGACAAATCTGCAGTGTCTTTTATTGTTGCAACAGGGTTTCCTAAACTTAGCTCTCATCTAAAGACGGAAAGCAGAACTGAACCATTCCTTTTTAACTTTGTGAAACTTGATGGCAAAGCGCAACAGGACATGATCTATGCACTGTACAAAGGACATTCTTTGAGATCTGGAGAGGCCCAGAGTCAGGAATATATTCAGGTGGAGACTGAATGAACCCTTAAGCTGACTTGTGGTGGAACCCTCAACATGAACATTTCTTTACTTATCCACTCATCATGAACTCCCTTGCATTACCTAAGGGGCCAGGTCTGAGCTCGATGCTCAAAATATGCTGAACGGTAAAAAGACTCAAGTCGACAACCTCTGACAATGCCGGTTCTACTGGTAACCCACTACTACTGAGCTATGTTGAGTTATTTTGCTAAATACAGGTACCCACAATATTTGAACTGGCATCAAGTATGAAAAGGTCCTTTAAGGACTTCTCCAAATACAGCTTCTCTAACATCAGTGGAACACACATGTCTGACAAAACAAAACAGAAAAGGCAGATATAAATGGAGGACCATTTTGCAGTGAAATATATATTATATCTATATATCTATATATCTATATATATGCATAGATAAAATAGGACAGATATACAGTTATTTTCTCTTAGTTCAGTGAGAAGAAAGATTTGTACTAATATTGTTTAGATAAGATATCATCTCTGAATCTTGTACTCTGAATAAGTACTATGAAGACAATAATATGCAACATATTAATTATTATAACTATCCTATTAAACTGTTTTGAAACTGTCTCATTGCTATTTCTATGCCATTAAAATTAATAATAACAATAATAATAATAACAGTCTCCTGGTCATAGTCTTGCCTAGACTGAGCTACTTATAGAGTCCAGGTGGAAACTGACCACCGCCACCAAATAGTGGTTTAATTTGCTATACATTGTAAGCAAGAAAACTAGAATATGTTACTGATGTGATAATGAGGATAACACTGGAAGTAAGGGTGTAAGGAGGTTTCCTAGGAAAAAGAGCCTTTAAAGTTCAGATGTAAAGAAGAAATAGGAAGTTGATGAGACAAAAATAGGAGAGGAACCAGAGAGATTAAATCCCTGATGTGAAAAAGAGCACAGCAATTCTACAAGCCCTAACCCTATACAGTTTCTGTGGCAGTGGTTCTCAACCTTTCTAATGCCGTGACCCCGCAATACAGTTCCTCATGTTGCGGTGACCCCAAACCAAAAAATAATTTTGGTGGCTACTTTAAAACTGTAATTTTGCTATAATTATGATTCAGAATGGCTTTAGGCAAACCCTGTGTTTTGGTCGTTCGACCTCCATGGGGGGGTGGGACCCACAGGTTGAGAACAGCTGTTGTAGGGGAAAGTAGAAAGCTAGCCACTTCTTTCAGTTCTCTACCAAGCCTCCTCCCATTGATCAAGCCAACACAAGTGCCCAGACTGGCTGTGACTACGACAGGAGGAGAAAAAAAAGAAAACTGCAGGAAATTGACATAGAGAAGTTTGTTACTTATGTTCAATTTATCTACTGCATGCACAATTTACATTATTTTCTTCAAGGTGTTCATTGCTTACGGAAAAAGCCACCCTAAACCCTCTCCAAAAGCATTTTCAGTATGCATCAAGAAAACAAGTAGGTGCATTTCAAGTTTTACTTATTCTACATATACTATTTTCTAATTATGATGCCATTTATAAACGGAGAATTGTTTAAAAGCAAAGTCAGGCTAGGCACTAACAATCCAAGCTTTACTGGAATTTTAAACTTATTTGCCCAAACTCACTGTTCTTAAGTGGTAAAGCCTGGGCCCAAACCCAGTCAGGGTGGACTCTGTTTCTCAAAGGCTGAGGTGTAGTGAGGGCTAATGCGAGACCTCTCACTACTCACTACCCACACGTGAGGCCAGGCACTTTCTGTAGGAGGCACTCCTACAGACTGCTGGATATTCAGCAGTGTCACTATTCTCTACCCAATTGATTCTTCTTTCAGTCATCTCTAGTCATCGCCAAACGTCTCCACTGTGGGACGGCAACATTGCCCCGGGGGCACACTTCTCAGTCAGGTTACAGGCCAGGACTAGGAGCAAGTGTAGTATTCATGCAGACTATCAAAGCTCTTCTCATTTTTTTATGCGCACTCTGATTTCAATATTTTGGAAATGTCATCACTGGCTGAGCCAAGGCAGGAAAAGAAAACTCTCTATATACAAATGCAACTTTATTTCTTGATGCAAGTCTGATGACCGATAAACAACAACTTTCCCAGGGCTTCTATGTGATCATGGTAAAGTTTTAGTAGTTTATTTCACTTGCTGAAATTCAGGAGAAAAGGAAACAAACAAAGGAAATTGGGGAAAGAAGAACATGGGGTCCTAGAGACAATGTGAAGCTATGCTACCAAGGCAAGCCGATGTGACCACGTACTATGTCAGTCTCAGATGAAGCTCTCAGTAGTGAAAATTGCATGCGCTTATTTCTGGAAAGACTCTGACCAGCTTCTTACCAATGGCTCCACTGGCAACCGCCACATGGATTCATAATTTCTCTCCTTAGCGTTCATGTATGCTCCAGTCATGAGCAAACTATGGCAGTGACCCAGCCTCCACTTGCAAATAAAAATTAATTCATAAATGTAAAGTTTTATACAATTAAATGTCATTAAGACCACACAAATTAATAAAATATTTTTGGAGAAAGCTTAGTATTGTATGTCAAAGAAAAGAATATTCTTAGCACTGGCTCAACAATGCAGTTTCTGGGAATTTTCCTAAAGCAATAAATGGAGAAATGTAAAATACCACCATCAGCAGCACTGCTGTAATAGGAGAAAATTGGAAACAACCTAAATGTTCTCCCTAGAGGGGTGCCTTAGTAGATATTTGTACACATATACAAGGTCATAGGAACTGCATTAAAATACTAATATTAGTGATATATAGAATAACTTCAAACAGCAAGTAAGCATGCCTTGCATCGTCTCATTCATAAGATACTGTTCATAAATAGAAAGTTTATGTGTCAAAGTGTTACCTAGGGTTATCTTCAAGGAGCCATAGTTGTTGGATTATTGGACATTTCTGCTTTACACCACTGTGTCTATATAGACAAATGTCAATGCAGAAGAATAGAATGCCCAGCTGCTAAAATGTATAGCCCATAATAAAGGTAAACAACTTTATAAACTATGTAGAAGCAACATTGAGCAGTAGATTATACCTTTTTGGGAAAACCATGTCCATTTCATACTTGAGGGGCTAACACACAGAATCTGGCCTAAAATTCTCAAGTTCTTACTTTCTGCATTTACATTTAACTTCCCAAGCTATTATTCTCATTCCACACACTGCAGCTACTTCAACCAAAATAATCATGTTCACCTCTGCAGCCAAAGCCAGGGCCTTTTGGAGTGTACTTTCTCCCAGCCCAAGGCTCTGGTGGGATGGGAAAGATCAGCACTGCCTCACCCAGAGGCCCTGGTACAACCTGACCTGCTCACTGGTACTGCCCAGTCAGCTGCTTGGCAGCCTTCCCAGCAGTCATTGCTTTCCAAGCACAACATCTATCATGGCTCCAGTCAGAAAGATGGCACTTACCTGATGGGTGGGCAGCAGCCAGCGCCTTCTCTTCCCATATGCTGGGGATTGTCAGGGGCTATGCACGCCAAGATGGGCTATTTTCAGTGCCAGGAAAGAGGCCTTTCCCCAAGTCTGCCAGAAAATAATATACAAATACAAATTGTAAAAGAACCAATTTTCACATATCAAATTTCATGATGAGTTGTGTAACAGGCTATGCAGAACAAAGACTTATGAACATGTTTCTGGCATCCAGACGCTGAATATGAAATGAAGAGCAGTTTTTATCTGTGAAGTGAGAGGGAAAAAAAATTCTCTGACCCACATAAACATTAGGCTTAGACCTAGCCCTGGAAAGAGATTGGTGGTGGAGGGGAGGAGGCCGAACTGTCCAGGGTAACAATGAGCTTTCAAACCCCTACCTGGGCAGGGGCTGAAGTTCGCTTCATGTGAGACACTTCAGGGTGAAGGCATGGAGGGTCCTGCTGAGTCTCTGTATGCTCCTTGGGAGAGAACAAACAATGTTAATATTCAAATGGATTAGCTCAGCAGATGCAGAGCACTGGTATGTTTTAATGAAATCATACCAAATGGGGAAATACTGGGGGTACCAGGAATCCCTGGAAAATACTTATCTGCTATGGAACAGACGCTTGTGTGCAATGAGGACACAGGTTTGTGACTCAGAGAGAGATGTCCAAACCAACTCACAAAAGACAAAGGAAGCACAGTCTCTCCAAAACCCAAAAAAGTCATAGCATTGACTGAGTGTGCAGGTTCTGGGAGACAAAGTCCCTGGGGCTAAGCTCAGACATGGGGTCCAAGAGTGGGGAAGCTCTCCCACTAAGAGAGCTACAGAGAGAAACTATGTCACCCTCAGGTATGAAAGACAAGCAAGGAGGAAGACAAGAGGCAGAAGCAGCTTTGGAAGAAACTTCCTGGGCCCAGGGGAAGCAAGGAAGAGGCTGGGCCCGAGGAGGGTTGGGGAGAGGGTGCCAGACCAGGTTCTGAGTTAGAAAGCTCACTGCAGAGCTCAGGAACACGTGCTGCTGGGCAGGCCAGCTGTGGAGACAGTCCTGCCCGCCCCACAGGCTGCCACAGACAACTAGGCTGCCTTAGAGCACCTTCACTAGGGCTTTCACAGGCGATGGAGACTGAGCGACACCAGCTTTTGGTAAGAAGGTTTTTAAGTATATTGAAGAGTAGAACTGTGCTTAAAATATATTTCTAATATATTTATGGTCTCAGAATGTGCTTTAATTTATTTTTTTAATCTAAGCCTTCTTTGGCTATTTAGCTATGATTATAGGAAGGCCAAACAGAGGTATAGTCAAAGACCACAAATTCAGCAACTTCTAATTTCTTGAAGCATTCTAAAACTTTTTCTCTTGCTTTCGCTAGCTTACTACTTAATAATTAGAGCTAGATTTCCCTGAAATTTCAGCAGCCACTAAGGAAATAAAATAAAGGATACATATTCTTCAAGACTATGGTTACCACAGTACTTGAGTTCCAAGCCTACCTGTGCAACTTGTTAGCTCGGTGTCCATTTATGCCTGCACTTCCTCATCTATAAATCAGAGAAATAATAAAGCATGCAATGCAATAGGCAAAGCATTTAAAAAAGCATGTTCTACGGTCAAACCACACAGTTTTAGGCTTTAAATGTATAGTGAAAGCATTTAAAGACAAAATCAGAAGGATTATTGCTCAGAGCATATAGTTTGCTTCAGTAAGCGTTGGTCACATGGTGACCAAGCACCTAACATACATGTAGGAGGAGAGGCTTATTTGGATTGAAGTTTTTCAGAGGGTGTAAGGAAGAAAAATGGCTCACCTTATGATGACCAGGATGCAGAGCCGAGGGGAGAGAGTGCCAGTGCAGTGGCAGCTTGGGCAGGGCACACCTTCGATGACACTTCCCTGCTGGTCCACTTTCTCTGACTGGACAGGTCTCCTAACAGCTCATGCAGCTATGAACTCCTCAGTCAGATGAGTGACTGAGGTTACTGCCTTCATCCTGCGTTTGCTTCTCTCTTGCCCCTAGAGTACCAGGGCATTGGAAACTGAGCCTTGCATCCATCTCAGTCACTCTTCTCTCCTTGCTGGGACAAAATACTTGACTCACAAAATTAAGGAAGGAAAAGTTTATTTAGCTCACAGTTAGTGGAGGTTTCAGTTCATACTTAGCTGGCTCCAAGGCAGAGCGGCACATGGCAGAGGGCAGCAGTTCATGGCAGTAGAAAATAGCAAAGAGCAAAGAGGAATAGCAGCTGCTGCTTCTAGAAAACCTCTCTCCCCTCCCTTTATTTTAATGCAAATTATCCACCCTAGGGTCAGGGTGTGGCAATCACACCCATAATCCCAGTAATGGATCATGGATTAATCACAAACTCTAAGCCACCCAATGACAGAGTGAGGTTTTGGAGAACAACTAGACATAAGCCATAATAGTACATTAGTTTCTGGAGTATTGAAACCAGAACACCACAAATCAGTAAGCAAATATAATGATTAAAATGTCATCAAACATTAAAAACAACCATAAAGTTATATTTACAATGTAATCAGCTTTTTGCTATGAACGTTGTAGACTTGTAAATTTGAAAATACTTAAGGTTACCGTGCTCGCTTTGGCAGCACATATACTAAAATTGGAATGATACAGAGAAGATTAGCATGGCTCCTGCGTAAGAATGACCTGCAAATTCGTGAAGCATTTCATACTTTTCGGGGGGCCAGGGAGATAGCTCAGTGGAATATGCGCTTGCCTGGCAAGTGCAAGGTCCTGAGTTCAATCCCTGGTACCCCCCCCCAAAAAAAAAAAAGTTACTAACAAATTAGGAAAGAAGCCAGCCTTAATAGCACTGGTGTGAATCAAGTTATTTTGACTTTTTAAAGGACTATTTACCAATCCTTCAAATTTATAGGAACTATGAATATTCATTTGCATGCAATATTGTGTAGTATGAATCATAAATATTGGCGAAAATGCAATCAGAATGTATACTTACTACATAATTATTGCATATCCAAAATGCTGAAAATAGCCGGGCGTGGTGGTGCACGCCTGTAATCCCAGCACTCGGGAGGCTGAGGCAGGAGGATCGGTGCAAGTTCGAGACCAGCCTGGGCTACAAAAGTGAGCTCAAGGCCAGCCTCAACTGCATAGCGAGACCCTGTCTCAAAAAGACAAAAAAAAAA
>PVJA010004870.1:0-82675 GCA_004027025.1 Myocastor coypus | reverse complement strand
AAAAAAAAAAAAAAAAAAAAAAAAAAAAAAGAACAAAAACAAACAAACAAACAAAAAACTCTACCTCATCTGAAAGAGGGAAGACTTTCAGGACTCCAGCTCCCAGGCCAAGTACAGGTTTGCTGCCCTCGCCCCATGGGCTCCTGGCAAATAAATAAATAAACTCTCTAAGCTTCTTGTGCTCAACAGCATATAATTATTATAGACAGTGAGATAATGTTCATGAAAATGCTTTAAAAGCCATAAAGCACCCTAAGAATATTTACTGTCGTGCTTCATCCTGACAGCTACCAAGAAAGACAACCAGGTTTGCTCTGAGCAAAGAAAGAGTGCCCTCCCCGCACACAACGCCCGCCTCACCACTGTCGGAGCCTGCTGGTGCCCCTGTGGCCATGGCCTACAGGCCCAGCCTTCCCTGGCGCTGGTTTCTGCCGCAATCTCCAGCTCTCTGGCTCTGGAGCCTCCCTCTGGACACAGAGGAGCTGGAAGGGCTGAGTCAGCTGCATTGGCTCCTCTCTCAGGGCTCCCTTAAACCTGTTACTGAAATTGGCTCTGTGGTACTGCAGGCCTGCCTGCCACTCAGCATGTCCCCTGGGGCGCCCCCTCCCCCCCTTAATCGCTTTGGCTCGAGCTCCCCGTTCTGACAGGCTCTCTGAAGACAGCAGGTAGACGCATGGGGCCTCTGTGTGTGTAGGTGTGTGTGAGAGACTGTGTCTATCCTGGGAGCAGCCGAGGACCAAGTTCTCTTGCAATAACATCAGTCGCTTCTTTCCTGGTAATCATAATCCACCCTCCTCCTTCCAAGGAAATGATACTGCACCACCCCAGCCTCACGATGCATGCCTGTGACTGGGAGAGAGCGGCTATTATAGTTCCAGGCAACAGGAAGCAGACTGTCTTAGTTACTTTTCACTCATTGCTGGGACAAATACCCGCCTGACACTCAAAATGAAGCAAGGGAAGGTTTATTTGCTCACAGTTGTTGGAGGTTTCAGTCCATATTCGGCTGGCCCAAGGCTGAATGGAACAGAGCAGAGAGCAGCCAGTTCATGGTGGCGGAACAGCAACAAAATGGAGGCAGAGGCAGCCAACCAACACGGCAGCAGAGCAGCAGCACCAGCTCTTGTCTCTCTGTGGCTCTTTATATTGCATTCAGGCTCTCTGCCTTAGGATATCCGCCCTAGACCACACCCATAGTCTCAGCCTTACTCAGACCGATAATCCCATCAGTACTGTAACACAATCCCGGGGATCATGAATCAAGTCTCAATCTGTAGAAGCCATGCCCCATAATTGCCTGAGGCTTTGGGGGGACAACTAGACATAAACCATGACACAGACCTTAGAGCTGCCACACATCAGCCTGCCAGACTGCTCTACTCTTAAGAGCACTCTCTTCTAGATTATTCCTCTTTGCCGGGCTCCACACACAACCCAGGTGGGCTGTAGAGTCCAGGGGGCGTCTTGCGGTGCTTTGCCACACGGCAACCTTTTCTTTTCTTTTTTTTTTTTTTTTTTTTAATTTTTTATTTTATTTATTTTATTTGTTTATTCACTCATTTTTATGGCCGGCTCAGCCTGCCCTGAGGGCAGGGCTGGCACAGCATGTGGTGCCGGGGATCGAATCGCGGTCCCTGAAGCCGCACAAGCTTGCCCAAGCTTTCCCAAGCAGGCGCTCCAGACCACTGAGCCATCCCGCCGGGCCCAAACTTTTCATCTGGGCTGAGGCTCACTGGACTTTTGCCACCGTCTCCTCCCTTGAAAGTTCCCTCTGCTTGAAGAGCTTGAGAGGGTCCCCTCTGGGAGGCCCAGAAGCCACCCTGCCACAGCACATTTCTTTGATGTCTTATATTTTATCTCAGGAAATCATGTGAATTTTATGTTCCTTTCCGTTTCCAGAATGCATAGGTGCTTGTTTTCCTATCGACATGCTTTAACCCCAAATCTTCAAGTAAAATTGATGCCCCAGAAAGATAGACCCATTTCTTCAGTGCCTCTACACCCCCTAAGCTACCATGATTTTCCCCCAGGGGTACAAGGTTCTAGTTAGACACACAGACGCAAGAACAACAGAAGGAGCTGCAGTCCTCCCACCTTTTCTGCCCCACTGGCTTTGACAAAAGAGCTCCTCTCTGTCTGCTCTGTCTGCACACATGGGGCCTTGGTGCTTGATACTTGAAAAATGGGATGAAACGAAGAGTAGGGGAAGCTGGAAAGGCTACACAGATCCGCAAAAATCTCTGGAGGCTCCAAAATATTCATGGCGCCAATTCTTTTCCTTCCTGCCATCACCACTCAGCATGATTATCAATAGTCATGTCCTCCTAACCAGAGCAAGACCTTTCCTCAGTCCTCAACCTTTTCCAAAGGGCTACTAGGCTAAGATAATAGCTTCCTTGTCATTAATATCTGCCTGTACATCATTTTTACCAGCCTGGGATAAAAGGAAGCTGCTTTATAAAGTAAAACGTTCTTCGCGGTTATGACCGTGGGAAAGAGCAGCAACAGTGCAGTCTCCACTTCTACGCAGCTCGAGGGGAGGGTCAGTTCAGAAGAAAACTGGCATTGGCATTGGGTATAGACCAAAGAAAAGTCTAGGGATGTCAGGAAACAAAAATGGGGAGAATTGATTTGTCTGAGAGGAAGGCCCTGGGAGGATCCAGGGGATTCAGACTGAATTGGACTGGTAGGAGGGAGTCCCCAGAAGCCAGGCAACCCTACTCAGAACAACTTAGAGACAACTCCTTGCCCAGGAGCAGGGGGCCAGCCAGCTGGTGGGGGGGGGTGGAGTCTTTTGTAGCTATCTTTTTCCTTCCCACGCTCGCTGTCCGTGGCTATAGGTGAGATAGATGACTGCACACAAAGGCACAACCTGATATAATATTCGCAGTATTTCTCAGACAGACAAGCGAAACACTCAGCTCTGTGATTTCGGTTGATACAACAAAGCCCAACCAACCTTTATCACAGAAGCACGAGAGGAAGAGAGCTGTAAACATCTCCGAGCACTCTGCAGACAGCCCGTACGGAGACACATTTCAGTGGGGGTGGCCGGGGTAGGGAAGGAAGACGAAGCTTGCCAAGTCACAGCGTTTTGATTTGCAGGGAGCGGAGTGTGAATATTTCAAATCATGTCCTTTTCGTTAGTACCTAATCTCCCAGCTGTTCTCTGAGGTTTGGTTCAAATGCTGCGCAACAGTCGGCCACAAATGTAAAAGCCACAGGGCTCCTTTCAATTATGTTGTCTCGTTACATTGGCATGTCACATCAACCCAAACTTCCGTACAGTTTCCGGGAGAAGGGAATGTTGTCTGATGATGAATTTAAAGGAAAATGAGTCATTTTTTTTTTCTTTTATCAAAGCCACTTAAAATTAAACATAGCTTGGGGCCTTGTCTTAGTTGAAGCTCAGAGGTACTTAAGGCAGATTGCTCCAGTTACCATGCTTGCCCCTCCCACACCACTCCAGCCTGCAGGATCTGAAGCGACTAAGAGCCACTGGGCGTCACGGAAGTGGAACCAACATCTAGCGTCAGAGTCTCAGAGGAATTTTGTTCTAGTCCCAGGAACTGAGTGCAGTGCTCTGCACTGTTACGTATGCCTGTCCCCATAAATTAACTCACTTAGGCCCAAGAAACAGGTAGGATTAGCCCATTGCTCCCACTGTGAAGACTGAGGCTCAATGACGTTAAAAAATGTACTCAAGGCTGGCCTAATAGCTCAGAGGATTAAAGTGCCTGCAAGCAGGCACAGGGGCCAGGGCCAGGAGCTCAATCCCTAGGCCTGCCATGCTGGGCCCGCCCCTGCAATACACCAAGATGGCAATTGAGACTGGACCTGGTGGCATTCATCTGTAATCCCAGCTCTAGGGACGCTATCAATAGGTGGATCACTATGAGTTTGATTTAGTAGTGAGACCCTGAACACCCTGTAGACCCTTTGCTAAAATGCAAAAAAAAAAAAGTACTCAGTTCCAGATTAAAAAATCTTATAGCCTTGTAGCCAGGATTTACGTGAATGAAAGTTTTCCTCTCATAACTTAGACTTGATATTCCAATAAGAAGCCTTGTTCCACATTCATGTATTCACTCATTCCTTTATTTATATACTCAACAAACAAGTGTTGAGCATCTACCATGGGCTGGGCAGCGAGGACACGGACAACTTAGACATAGTCCCTGCACTCAAAGATTACAGAATCCAGTGGAACTCATAGTATGGTCTTGAAATATTTATTGAACAAATATTTAACATTTAGTAGAACAATCAGCTGGCCCGGTGGAGCTCAGACCTTAAGCAATTGTTTACCTGGCCCGAAGTTAGTTGTTGCTATTACTTTAGGAGTGGGTGGCCTGCCCATTACACAAGCTCAACAGGCAGGACAAACAAAACCTGGAAGGCCTCATGCTGACTCATTAAATTCAGAATGGGGTCCAGACACCGTTCCTCACAAAACATCTGTACGTGAACCATCCGACTGCCGGCTCAAATCCAGAGCCAGGAAGACACACATTCTTTGAGGGAATATAAGAATAATTTGGCTTTTCTGATTACCTTTTATTTGGGGCGTAGGAGTTTTCCCCAAGGTTTAGGATTTCTAGAATTATCATATTCAAAACATCCTAACACTAGACATCAGCTGGCAAATGTCACTTTTTGGGCCAGTGGTTGAGGATGACGTCTTTCAAGCTACTGCCTTCACTGGCTGATCCTCTGAGTTCCCAACCCGTCCCATGATCGTTCGTAAAGCACCTTCGAAGGGCTTCATCCTATGTCTCGCATGGCTTTTGAAACTCTCAAGAGCAGTTCCTCCCCACCCTTTCCTCTTGCCTCCCCTGCCTACCCACTGGTGCCAGACCCTTGCCTCCACCCTGACACCCCTACAATCCACTGGCCTTCTGCCTTCTCCCGCTCTTGGGCCCTATGGTGGGGTGTGATGCTCCACCAGTAACCCATCTCTGCTCAGCCCTGACTCTCTGACCCAAAGGCCCAGTTTAGCTTGCTAGTCAGGCAGACCAAAGCACTTCCTATGATGATAATGGTGAAGAAAAGAAAATAGCTAAGGTTTGCGCAAAAAAATATTGCCCTCTTTTCCTTCCCCCATGTACATTTTTAATCCTAATGATCACTTAGTACAAAACAGAGAAGTACTTGAAAAAAAAAAAATAAAGCAAAACAAACAAATGAACAAAAAAACTCCCACAGAGTTTGGGCATGTTAAGCTTATTACCTTGGACAGCTATTTTGCAGACAATAAAAGTAAAGCCCCCAAAGGGTATGTATTTCCCCCCAAAACTCCCAGCCCCATGGACCCAGAATTAGGAACCCCACTTAAGAAAACTTGTGAAGCCCCGGCATCTGGACCTCCCCGCCCCTTGCTGAACACACACCTCCAGATGGCTGGGGATGCCAGCTCCCTTTTCACGCCACTCAGCTGAGCACCAGGACACGTGTTGTGGTAGAACCAGGCTTCACGCAATTTCCATGGTGGGTCAGGCCTACAGTGCAGCCAGGCGGTGGACAGAATGTCAGCCAGCTGGCCAGGGGGTCATTAGCATTCAGGAAATATGACAAGCCTCAGCTCGCTGTCCACCGCCATGCGCCATGCATCACGGTACATGACAGCAGTGGCCCTGGCCAGAGAAGGGACTCAAAGCAGGCCATCCCTGTAGCTGCAGGTTAATAGCGGACGAATTACACACTTGGAAAACAGTTTTCCCCTCAATGCATTATCTGGACCATTTCAGAGCTCTTTGTCTGGGCTAAGCTGGCTGTGGGTGATGTTTGCAGGCTGCCGACCTGCAGAAAAGATGTATTTTCTAACAGAGAGAAGGTCACCCACACAGAGGCCGCTGCAGTGTGCTGCAATTGGGTTGGAACTTCCTGGATCCCGATCAATGTGGTCTCAGGGCATTACTCAGGATTAGAGCACTGGCCAAGAAAAACGCGCTTCAAATTAGTGGACAAGTCATAAGCCATGGGAAAGTCATTCTCTCATATACCCCCACCTTGCCAGTGTTTCAAGTTGGCCCCCACAGGTCAGTAAAGATGGAGGTGGGAGCTCAACAGATTGAAGGGTGGAGCAGAGGAGGGAGGCTGGTGAGGGATCTGAGCCTCCTGGGGGAAGGATGGAGTTCTAGCTCCAGTTCTGTCCTAGGGGCACCGAATGACCTTGAGAAGGTCACTTACAGCTCTGCATCTCAGTTTACCTATCTATAAAATGGGACTAAAGCTGCCCACTGATGTATGACTTTGGTCATTAGACACAGCAGATATAAGACCTCTTTGAACACTTGAAAGTGACACTATCTTTTGTACACATCTTCAGAACACAATATCCCTTCTTCATCAGATGTGTGTGGGTGTGGACAGGCGGGTAGATTTGTTCAGTCCTGCCAGCCAGCGTACCAAACAATGTGGGCAAGAAGGATTCAGACCCAGCTCAGTACTGTGAGTGTCGTTTCCTGGTGGTCATTCACAGACACCAGCCCATTCTTGACTCACGGTCCTCCTTGCCAACCGCATCTGCTCTAAAATTTGCGTTGAAGATGCAAGTGAACCCAAAGACCTAGCCCTGGTTTTGGACATCGGCGTAGCCTTGCTGACTGAACTGTAAGATTTCCTGGTTTGAAAATGTCGTAACCTGTGCTTTTGATTATACGGACATAAGGAACTGCATCTGTCCTGAGAGTTGTGGAATTGTGGCTCCTTAGACACCCAGGGGTCAACTTGGGAATGGAAAAGCACTCAGAGCTGTCCAAGGCTTCTGTCCACAGGAAACAGCGGCACAGGCAAGAAGTACATTTGCTGCTAGGCTTTCTCAGGCAGCCCTGGGTCTTCCAGAGCTCAGAGGCCTTGGGCCAGATGGACTGATTCTGTCACCTCCAAAAGTGAGGGCCAGGCTTGGATGTGCACAGTCGCGGCCCCAGCCCTGCTCAGTCTTTCCCACCCAGTCCCCACTGTGCCAGCACAGCACTGCAGGTCCCTTCAGTTCCTGTGACTCCAGTGCCCCATTGCCGGACCCCCTTTTGTCCTCTGTCCTCCCCTGAGCCTCAGACACGGTGCTCTCCTTCAAGACCTCTGTCTTGAACTCATGCCTCCAGCCTACAGCAGACTGCATGGGTCCATCCCACAGCTGTTTGTCCAGGCAGCTGTCATTTCTGCCATGACCTTCTAGGTGTTCAAATCCTGAAAGAGGAAGTGGGTCCATACATTTCTGAACGTCACAGAGCCATCCTGACGTGGAATGTTCTGGCTGGATCCCAGCCTACAATTAGCATGACCCTTCTTCAACCACAATATGTAAAACAGATTTTTAAAAGTGGGGCTTGTCTGGGAGATTCCCAGGCCCCACCCATGTCTCCCGCAGTCCTGTGTGCAAAGGTCCTTGCAGATGTGGCTGCTCTGCGAAGCACCTGGAAAACCATCTATCCACGGCTACCCCCGATGCCCAGAGATGTGAGATAACCTTGGCTAAGTCCAGCAGCTCTGGGTAGTGCAGCTGAGGATCGTGCCCAGAGCTCTTTCCCAAGTCAGCGCTCCTCCCTGGGCTTCTGCATTACCCCCGCCACCACCAACACCTCCATCCCTGGGCTCATTATCTGCACTACAGTACACCAGCCTTGCGTAAACACTGTCTGCCACGCCAGCTTCCCTCTGTGGCTATTTGTAATAATGGACATGATGCGCAGAATCCACGCTGATGTCTTCTCATGGATCAGAACATAATAGCCCAGGACAGCAGCAGAAATAGCATAGTGAGGACGAGATCCGGACTGAGAAGCTGAAGATCTGAGCTGGTTCCCTGCGCCTCGGCGGCATAATTAAGCCCGTGCTCTACCTGGGTCTCGCTGTCTCATTTGGAAAGTAAAAGGAACACCAGCCCCTGGAGATTCATCCCCAGGGTCCAAAAAAGGTGGTACCCGTTAACAGGGCCGGCACACAGTGGGTGCTCCCTCAAAGATGCAGCCCCCTGGCAGGGGACACCCCAGGGAGCCAGGCTGCAAAGCCTCTGCTTTGCCTGAGCCGGACCAGCATTTACATCAAAATACACTCCGCTGCTTTTGTCTGCCTGAGTGTTGCCTTCCTGGGTGGCTTCTGTGTCCTTTGCTGGAAAATAAATAAATAAACACGAGATGAGGTGAGAGGCTGGAGAAGGGATATGGCAAAAGACAAAGAAAGAAAGAGAGGGAGATTGATTTCTGGGTAGAATTTATATCTTTTTGGCTTTTTCAAAGGTAAATGAATAGATTGTTGTTGTTTCTCAGCCCACTATTGGGCGCGTGCGAGCACCTCTGTTATGTATAGAGCCTTTTAAAGGCTCCTGGAAGCAATCCCTAACATTTCCTATAGGTGCACACAGATAATTGAAAGCTTTCAAAGACCACTGTGAGGCAGGGAAAGTTCAATTTGCTGTGTGCCAGGGCCGGCATGGACCACATGTGTATTTCCTAAGGAAGCTGAATGTCTTCCTGCCTTTTCTTTCCACTCCTGCCCCCTCACCCCTTGTGCCCCCAACCCATCTCTGATGAAGAACTTAGACAGAGGACAAGAAACAATACATAGTCGCCCCAAAGTCACACCAAATAAACGCAGCCAGAGCTCCCAGCCACTTCTCTGGCTGGGAATGAGAAGCACTGCCTCTTTGCTCAGGGGCTAGCAGACGGGGGGGCCTTTCTGCTCGGCTATTATTAGAGCTGATGTGCCAGAAGCCCAGGCAGCTCTGGGCGATGGGGGGCTCTTGTTTTAATTTGTTGCCTGTACAGGCAGAACAAGTGACATGGGGAGAGAGGACAGGGGATTTCCTCCTGCTGCTATTTCTCTACACGACAACTCTCTCTCATATTCTGCCTCTCTCTCTCTCTCTCTCTCTCTCTCTCTCTCTCTCTCTCCCTCTCTCTCATTAGCATAGAAAAGGGATGTCTGTGACTCTGCCCATTTTTGTGTGTACAAATGTTCATGGAAGCAGGCAGGGGCCAATGCCAGAGTGTGTGTGCCTTCTGGGTGGGCCAGCAAATGCTGCAGCCAGCCAGCCAGCCAGCCAGCCAGCCAGCCAGCCAGCGACTTCTCTAGGATGTGATGCACAGGCACAGAGAGGTGTGAGATAGGGAAGCAAGGAAAACCCACGCCTCCTGTCATGGCGAACTCAGCTAACACTGACCATTAATCCGCACAAATGACACCTAGTTTAGGCTGCACAGCCACTCTTTCAAATATTATCTTTGTTGTTTCATAGGTAAAGAAACTGAGGCTCAAAGACATGGAGTGAGTTGCCGACAGTGTGGTTCCATGGGCTCTAATTCCACTGCAATTTCTGCTCTATTCGGCTGTCTCACTGGGGTTTAGGATAGAGTAGAGTCCCTTTGGGTTTCAGATCTAAGCAGTGGGGAGATTCAGTAAGGCTCTCTCACCCGGAGGGCAGAGGCAGGCCGCAGGTACAGCGCCACTCCTGCAGGCTCAGGAAAGGGATGCCCGCGACCTTCCTGTGCATCACAGTTTGCCCCCAGTATACTGACACCAGATACCACTCGTAGCGAGACAGAATGTTCCCTGAGCACCAACAGGGGACTAGGAGCTCTAGGAAGATGTTCTCCCACCCTCATGCTGTTAGGTCAGAGGATGTAACTCATTTGCCTAAGTCTCCAACTACTAAGTGTCCAGGCTAGGATTCTATGCCAGCTCCCTTCAGCAAATTGGTGATTTCATTTCTCCAGGGCTGAGCACAGCCAAAGTGACATTGCCTGACCGTAGGGCTCCCCACGTGGTGTCACAGGTCATGCTCATCTTGTCGCTGTTTGTCTGGATCAGATTAAGAGGACACCTTCCCAAGCTGTATGTCTGTCTTCTGGGGAGCACATCACAGCCCCCAAAGAGGCTTTTCTTCTGGTTTTGTTATAGTCTGTTGTGTATCCTTTCTTGAAATATAAACAACTCAAAATCAAAACCCCAGAGTTAAGAAGTTTTAGTTATCTTTAACCTTCATCCTATCCATGGATTCTATTCACACTTACTTAGGCCCTGCTATACCATTTGCCTTCATCATAATATTACTGAGCGACTAACATATCACAGAATTATGCCTAGAACATAGCAAACACTGAATAAATATAAGATAGTGTGACTTTTAATATTGCTATCCACTTCTGCAGAATCATAGATTTCAGAATGAGAAGAAACCTTACGAGTCATTCTGTGGTCCTAATATCCTATCTTTTGGTATTAGAAGACCTACAATCAGAAGATCTGAATGTCAACCCCAGGTCCACTGCTCACTAGTGGTATCACTTACTCTTAAGACTTTGTTTCACCTAAGTCTTATTTTTTTCAAACGTAAAATCAAAGTGGTTCTAATAACAAATACTTGCTTACCAGGGAGAAATGCACAGAAAAGATGGGATTTTATATCACTATTATTTAGTCAGCACTTGAAGACTCAAAGAGGCTAAATGATTAGCAAGATGGTATCAGTTAGACAACCTACAGTTAAGTTTCCACCATGGCTCTCTTGGGCTCGAGTTGGAAGAATGAAGTGATGTTTTATAAGCAAATGAAGACTTGGGGCCAGGGTATAAAAGACATGTAAAGAAATCCCAGAATGAGGTATCATGGTACAAAATAGCAAACAGAAGAACTGGGAAATGCAACAAGTTTAAGCTATGAGCCAACTTCCACCATAATAGGAAGAACAGGTTGGTTATGTTAGCCAAGAATAGGCACATTATAGCCACAGAAGTGGTAGAAAAATGTTATCATATTCTGACTGCAGTTATACATTGGGAAAGGAAATGCTCATTCTCCAAAGCTCCTCACTGGGGGTCCTCATGGTGCTGACTCTCACCATCCATGCCCATTTACTGGTGCGCATCATTTACCATCGACACGTTTCCTGTAGGAGCAGCCAGTTAACGTGCAGACTTGCGGCCCCAACCTCTGCTTGTGGATCTAAGGTAGACAACTGCCCAAGTCTGGGCCACCAGATTTCTTTTCTGAGAGTTTGAATTTTATAATCAAGAAAAAGTTTTAAGGTCAAGGGGCTGCTGGTGACTCTCTTACACTGTTTGTCACCATCTGGAGAGACCACGTCTGCAGTGAGAGTGAAGACCAGATCGAAGGCTCAGAGCGATGCAGACAAATGTGACAACAATTAAGGTCTGAAGCCCTCAAGATCCTACTTTTGTTGTTCCTAATAATTAACCATACTCCTGACTTTGCCTTCCTTTTCTTATAATTAATTACCATTCTGCTGAAGCTAGTTCCAGTTAGGCCCTGTTATTTTCAATCAAGGCTGACCTTAGCTTTGATAAACTAGTCCAGTGGTCCTCTTCATGGGGTTGTAGTATAAGATCGTGGAAGCGAGGAATGAACCACTGGGCAATTTATAATTCACCACATGGATCACTTCCCATTCCTGAGGGCCAGCCTTTTATCTTTGGATGCAGGTTTGACACTTGACATGCTCTGTCCCTACATAGGCTTCTCTCTTCACTCAGATTGATTCCAGTGGTTTAAGCTATTCATGCCTAAGCAAACCCAGGAACTCTGAAGCTTGCAAGGCACACAAGGATTAGTCTTCAGGGACTTGAGCTGAAATAAAGTAAGAGATGGTCTACACCAGTGGTGGCAAACCTACGACACATGTGTCATAGGGTGTTTGTTATCGCTGAAAGATCGTAAAGGTTTGCCCTTGCTGGTCTGTGCCATTTGCTTTTCTTGGGCTCAGACTGTCCCATAGCACTGAGGTTCTTGGATGTGAGCAGCCCTTGCCTCTGCGCTGTGACAGCAGCTCTAAGGACCTGTCTGCAGAAGCTGTTAACTCTCCCTCCTACTTACCACCGCAGCTGATGACACTTGGTCTTCGGAATCAGTGAGTCTCTTTGATGCTAAAAAGTAAATAGACTTCAGTGCAAAAACTTTCCCTCATGGTACTGGGTAAGGGGAGTGCTATGTTTAAACTCTCTGAAGGGTATACGCTCATGTAGTTAGAAAATGTATGGACATTATGTAATTTTTTAACAATATAAAACATAGAGAAATCCCAAATGTAGTCATTTTGCCTGGTTTGACATACACAGAAAATACAATGAGAGGGCTGGGGAGATAGTTCAGTGGCCTAAGAACCTGCCTGGCAGGGCCAAAGAACCGGGTTTAATCCCCTGTACTGCACATTGTGCCAGCACCATGCCAAACCAACCCCCAAAATGGGGTGTGGTGGTGCATGTCTGTAATCCCAATGCTGGGGAAGCTGAGACAGGGGGCTTACTATGAGTCTGAACTGCACAGAGAGACCCTACATCAAATAAATAAATAAATAAACAAACAAACAAATAAATAACTTTTTAAACTTTTAAATTATTTTATTTTATTTTATTTTGTTTTTGCGGGACCAGGGATTTGAACACATGGTCTTGCACTTGCCAGGCAGGCACTTGTGCCACAGAGCTATCTCCCCAGCCCCATAAATAACTTAAAAAAAAAAAAAAAAGACAGAAAATGCAATGACAGTACATTGAGGCACAGACTCCAAAAGTTTAAGAGCCCTTTCCTGTACATTCTCTTCAACATGATAAAGTTTAATTTACACACAGTAAAATATATCAACAATTAAATGTGTAGCCTAGTGAGTCATTATGTATGTATATGCACCTGTAGAGCCACTGTCCAGGTAAGAGTTAGAAGTCTTCTTCCACCAGAAGACTTCTTCACGTCTCCTCCTGGTCCACAGCCACCATCATTGCCATCACCTTCAAAGGTAACCATAGTTATCACCAATCATTTGGAACTTATGTCCTGGGACTTCATGGAAGTGTAATCCCGTAAGAATCCCTTGGTGTCCGACTTCACGTTCTAGTACTGCTGCGCGGTGCACCCCTCTGCACGAGCAGCGCTTTGCTCTTTCTCATTACTACATAGCAACAGAATCTATATAAATATGATATGGCTTATTTGGGATTTTGCTGTTGATAGACACTTGAGTTATTTTTAATTTGAGCCTATTAAAAATGAAGTTATCACGCACATCCTTATATAGATCTTTGAGGCATGTAGCGCCCAGCTTTGTTGGCTGTGTACCACGTGTGTCACTCATGTGTGGATAGTGGGCTTTACTGCACATGACCAAATACTTTTCAAAGAGGTTAAATTCACCCCACAGGGTAGAAGTTTGGCTCATCTATCGCCAAGTGCCAGCTAGGAGCCAGGAGCCCCAGGGTGCTGGAGACACTAATAGGACTTCGCAGCGTTGATTTCCCATGGATTCGACTTGGTCAGTGCTAGGTCAGAGGCATGTCTGACACAGGCACCGTCAGGGCTCGGAGGCTGTATTCCCAACCTCAGATACCCGACAAGGGCTTTTCCCCATGAGGAAGGGATGGTATATGAGACACAGGGCTTGGGCTACTCAAGCTTCTGCCAGGGTGAGCCCTGCAGGCTCTTCCTTGGCCATGAGCCTTCCTAATGGAACAGCCTGGCCCAGGCCAGGCTGTCAGGAAAGAACAAACGGCTGGCAGCATGAGCAATGATTTAAGGGAGAAGGTTGAGACGTTGGTGAGATGAATGCCACTGACTCCGATGCCATCCTGGAAGCGATTCATCAGGGTGGCTGGCAGGGAGGAGCATAAATCTCCAGCCGGAGAGGCCACTCAGGGCTCCGGGCAGAGGAGCAGGGCCTGACGGAAGCTTCCAGGGCCACCTTGGGCTGGGCCCAGGCCAGCACCATGAAAAGCATTAGTCTGGAGGAATCCCCAGAGCTAAGTTCTGTGGTGAAGTGGGGTCCTGCCTGCTCCCCACTCTGCACCCCTAAGACGCTTTCTCAAAAGTGGCTCTGCTTTTCTTTCTCTCCAGCCCAGACCTTGCCAACCTGGACTTCAGCTCCAATGATTCACTTTATTTTCTTTAACAACAGATGAAGACTTAGGAGTGGGGTTGAAAGGCACAGCCTCCTCCCTCTCTGAACTTCCCCCGCACCACCCTTCCTAGGCAACTCAAGGCTCTGCCTAAGCACCCCGAGGCTCAGCGAGGAGGGATTCCGGGAAGTCAAGGGGCGCAAATCACAGAGCGGGGACCACAGCGCATGCGTGTGTGAAAGATTTTTGTGAGTGAAATTTGCTCACAAGCTTCTTTAATAATGTTATTCATCTTTCTGTCAAAATTGTTACATTAGTGTAGCGGGGAGAGATTTAGAGGAGATGAATGAAGACTTAAATACACAGAATGACTTGGGGAATATTTAAACACAATGCGCTTTATTTTGGTGCAGAGTCCTTTGTCACGAGTGTTGTTCCTGACTCTTGCCAAGCTCAGGCAGCCCAGGAATCAACAAGTCCCTCCCCTTCCTCATAAGTCCTTCCAACAACCTAGCTTGCTGGGTGCCTAGTACTTGTGAACTCAGAGTCTCTGCAGAGCAGTCCATTGTGACAGCCCGAGAGGCAGGAGAACTAGGTGTCTGTTCTGTCATAAACAGGCTAGTTTTCCTTTAGAGACCTCAGTTTATTCACTGAGAAAATAGGTGAATTTCTCTCTGAATATTAAAGGATGCAGAAACTCCCTCCTCAGGGGCAGTCACAGAAGTAAAGGGAGTCCTCGCATGCAGGGTTCTAAACTCATCTAGGAGGTGGGTGTGTTTAGAATCTCACTCTCTGATTCCTAGTCCAGAAAAATCAAAAGGTAGGGGACTGGTACCCAGACAGCAGGCCCATCCATTTCAGTAGCTCTTCAGTACCACTCCAGAGGAACATTTCATGCTCCCCACTTCAATTTGGATCACTCCCTGAAAGAGCGAGACGATCCACTCTCCCTCCCTCCTTTGCCTTAAGTGGGGAGATCTGGTGATGACGAAGTCCATTTCCAGCCTGGGGACGTAGCTCAGTGGCACAGTGCCTGCTTGGCAAGTGCAAGGTCCTAAGTTCGATTCCTGGTAGAAAAATGAGGCAGATAAGTAGTCCGTTCCCTAATGTTTCCCACCGGAGGACCTGAGGCCACAGGCCAGAGTATATGCTGGCCCCTCACGGGCAGCCTTTGCTTTCACCTGCAGCTGTGAGCTGAAGCCACTTTCTTCGTGGTGGACATGGGCACGCGCTAGGCAGTCACACTGTCTTGCTGGGACTCCTTTGATCTCAAGGAGCTGTGCCTGGCCTGAGAGAGAACACTGGGTCCTCCAAGAAATGCTGCCCAAGAGCTAAAACTTTAAATTACATGGCATGCACATGTAGGGAAAGTGAGAACTTTCTCTTATTCCTTTTCCACATGGAAAGAAAGGAAGTCTAGAGTCTAGACCAGAAGGGAGAGGGATAGGCTCTTTAAGCTGTGGCCAGGCTTCCAGGCCATTAAAGGGTGGATGCAAGAAAGGTGTCAGATAACTTCATGAACCCCTGCCAGGCCTGGCCCCACTGATTTCTACCTGAGAGGTGCTCGAGAGGTCCTAGGACCAGGGTGTCTCTGATTTTATGCAGGGAAAAAGCACGCCTCATGTCACCAATAGGTGGAAGCCCTGCCTTAAATACCCAGACCATCCTGGTAATCACATTGGTAACTTCTTCTGTGCTTCCTCTTTCAGGCTTGTGGGCGATGCTTTAAAACAAGAATAGAAATGGAACAAATGCCAGCACACCAGCCCTGTTGGTCACACGCCTGATTGTCTCTGCCTATTTATATCCCCACATTATGGGCAAGCCCAACATCATTCAAATAATTGAGTCCTGGTGGCAGAAAACAGCCTTATGACAGGGTAAATTCAAGAGGCTTATGAAGTCCTTCTCTAGAAGCAGACAGTTTGTATGAGAGCATTTCATAAAATATTTGTTGACTGTAGCTATCATTTTATTATTATTACTGTTATTTATGGTAATACTATGTTACCCTTGCTGCTCTCTTTTGTGGCCAGCTCAGCCAGCCTTGGGGGCAGGGCTGGCATGGCATGTGGTGCCACGGATTGAACCGTGGTCCCTAAGCTTTGCCTAAGCTTGCTTAAGCAGGCACTTTAGACTGCTGAGCTATTTTTCAGGCCCTTCCCTTGCTATTCTTAAGAGAGCTGATGGTAGGGGTATTCTGCAAAGATTGCAACCCTTTCGGAGACCTGTCTTCTTGAAGAAGTGGTTTTTTTTTTTTTTTTTTTTAATACCATAATACTTTTGTTTATAGATGTCCCACCCAAAAAGGTAAGTTATCTAAATTCAAAGAATGTTAGACCATCTGTTTTAGGAATACAATATGAGTGAAGTTGTGTCTGAAAATAAAATTTAAATTATAGTATAAAGGTACAAAGTACAAGAGGGCTTAGCCTCCACTCCACCTTCCTGCCATTCGATTATAAATTCATGTTCCTGGTGCTTTGGCAAATTGGATCCTAAATGCTAACCTGGCACTGAGCGCATTGCATTCATGTGGCCTGGTGTATTGACAGGGCTGCAAGCCAAGAATGAAGCAAGCTAGGTCAATTCTTGCTCTGCCTTTCACCAGGTTTGTGTTCTTGAAAAACCATTTGGACTCTTGATTGCTTGAGTTGCCATGGCCTGAATGTTGGTGTTTCCCTCAGAATTCAGGTGTTTATGTTCTAATCCCCAAGGTGATGGTTCTTCAAGGGAGTGGATTAAATCATGAACCAGAGCCCTGAGGATGTGGGTTAGTGCCCTTGTAAGGAGAACTCGGAGAACTCATGGTCTCCTTACACAATGTAAGAAGGCGCCATCCACCAACTGGGAAAAGGACCTTCACTCAGACAGGGAATGTGCTGAAGCCTGAGTACTTTCCAGTTTCCAGAACCACAGGACATAAATCCCTCTGGTGTATGAGGAGCCCAGCCTGTGATATTTTCACAACAGCACACACCAACGAAGACGCACAACCCAGAGCTGTAATGGGTGCATATGTCAGAGCCCAGGTCATGGTGAGAACCCAGTAGTATCCTTTGAACTGCAGCTGGAGAAGCGCAGGACTGCAAGAGGGCTAGTGGGCATGCACTGGCAGCCGGCTGACGACAGAGGGCGGACAGCTCTGTACTCTATGCCTGCCCAGTGAACCACCAGTGAGAGGAAACCCACCTAGAAGTCCAGTCATAGAACTTGTCAAATCCTAACATGCGGATTCCTTAAAAATCAACAACATCCTTCCGTGGGTTCATTAAGGCAAACAGCCCCTCTTATTTATCAATGCTATTCACCCCAAGTGGAGATGACAACAATCAATTAAATAAACAAATCAAGTTTAAAAAAGCTTAACTCAAGGCAGACGTGATTAATGTCCTCATCATTGATTGACATTAACTATGTGAGCCAGCTTTGCTATGGCAACAAACACCTCCTAAAATCTAAGCGGCTTCTAACTGTGAGCATTTATTTCTTGTTCATGGAGCGTGTTGGCAGCTGCGGACATGCTCCAAGAGTCTTCTTATTCGAACTTAGAATGAAAGGGCAGCCCCTAATTTAGGACCTGCTATTTTGACCATAGAAAGAACCAAATAAGAGAATGTACCAAACACACCATATTTCTTGGGGCTTCTGAACTGACTCATAGTCTATTGACCAAAGGAAGCTGCATGGTCCAGCTGACAAAGGAGGTATGGCCATGCGGATGGGGGTACAGTATGTAACCCTTTTTATTTTATTTATTTTATTTGTATTTAGTAGAAGGTCTACAGAGTCTCACTACATAGATCAGACTTCTAGTGATTCCTCCTGTTTATAACCTTCCAAGCCCTGGGATTACAGGCACACGCCACCACGCCCAGTCTCAATCACCATGTCAGTGTGCCCCGCGGTCTGTAGCTAGCATGGCACACTGGCGATTGAACCCTGGTCCCTACATCTGCCTAAGCAGGCCTTTTAGTCTGCTGGGCTATCTGGCTGGCCTGTACTCCATTTTCTAAAGACTGCTGAAAATCACAGGGAGACAGGAAAGGTGCACAATGCTTATGGGAAGCAGAGAGTGCGCGGACCAACAATCGCACCCACCGCTCTGGCCCACCTCTCCTCATTCTGCACACCCGACGGGAATCTACAGAGCATGCTCATTGAAAAGACGCTCTCTGCTCTATTATTGTCACCAACCTGGTGCATTCAGCAGGGGGTCACCTGCAGCTTGGGCCTCATCTTTTGCGTCCCCCATGCAGGGCAGTCTACCTGGCCTCCTCATGCTTCCCGCTAGAGCTTTACATCTGTCCTACTTGTCAGGCTTTCCTTCTTTCTCACGCTAGGCTAACTGAGGTGACCTTCCCCAAGAGTGGACCACAGACACACAGCAACTTCGGTGACCTCACCGTATCTAGTGCTAAACTGGAATTCCCTTCTGCCTCCAGGGTCATGGGATGTAGTGATATAGAGATAAGATTGAAGACCAGTTGGTGTCCCTAGAAGAGGTGAGTTATAAACAGAACCCAGGTAGGCCTGCTTTCTGTTGTTCAGAAGACTCGGAAAGCTGAGGCCTGAAGCTTCAGGGTGGAGCTCCACCTGTGGGTACACTGTTCTTGAATTATAGACAGAGCCCGGGGTGAGGGGGGGCTGCCTTCTGTTGCCTGAGATTCCTGGAAAGCTGGAGCTCAAGGTTGGGGATGGCGGCTCTTCCCATGGATGCCCTGTTCTTTGTTTATCTGCTACGTGACACCAACGGTTGCCTCCTCCTCTGCTTAAAGTATTATTTGTGAGCTACATGTCTGGAAGCACATGCATGAGCTACATGTCTGTTAGCATTGGTGTGAGCTACGTGTCTGGAATATGCTGTATCTATTAAAATAGTGACGTATACTCTTTAGCCATGTGTTAATGCTAAATAAAAAGAAGAGCCTTCGGAGGCTCTGGGCTCACTGAGGAAGAGAAATCTCGGTGAGTCCTCTGAAGCTACATTCATTGGGTCTTCTCGTCATTTCTTTCGGCACAGGACCAAAACTCCTACAACAATGGGATGCAGGGCAGGGCTGATGGTGCCAGGCCCAGCTAAAAACAGCTTTTCTGCTGTAGGTAATTCAGCTGCTCTCCCTGAATAATGCATGCCATGCATGCACTGGACCAAGGACAAGCAGCTAAGAAATTGGGGAGCTTTCGTTGGATTTCATTATTTTGCTTTTAGACCTGAGCATTTGCTGTTGTCAGGCATTTTGAAGAGGACAAGACAACAAGGCATTCTGAGACAAGCAGGGACAGTCACTTATGCTTAGGGGATAAAGGGACTACGTGGGAAAGGCATGGCAAGGGCAGTCCTACCCACGGGCACAAGGGCCTGCAGGGACAGCTCACCAGCTGTGTTCTACAAGGGTCAGGGTAAACCAGAAGTCCCAAAGAAAGAGAGCCTTCGCGCATGTTTACAGGGAAGTTGGAGGTTTAATACCTCCAAATGCTTTACTGAGACACAGAGCAGAGTTGGGCCTATGGAGAACTGTGAAATGGTAATTCACAGAAACTACAATCAGTTGGAAGCACAGGATGATCATCAGTAGAGCAGAAGGCCTCTGATACAGGAACTATAATTTCAGTGTGTAAGAGTTTAAACTAGTGAATTAGCTCAATTCAGAGTTGGACATCCCTCCCTGGTGACCTGACTTGGTCACCAGGATCTGCCTTTGAGGTCCCACAGCAGCAGGGTGGGTTCTCTTGCAAAGACTAAACTTAACCATCACAGTCCCCCGGTCCCACCTGCACGACCTCAGGAGTTCTTCCCTCATTCCTTGCAGGGCATGTGTCACTTGTCACCTCCATGCCTTGCTTATCTCCCATCTGGAATCCTCTCTAGCCCCTCTTTTTTCCTGACCAGTCACTGGCCATCCTTGAAAGACTAGAGTGTGTCCCAACACTATTAGAACACTTTGGCTCATGCTGACCAATGCCCTCCTCTCCATTCCTACTGCTACCACCTTTAGTAGCCAGTTTGCATTGCTATTAATAAAAATAATACGTATTTTCAAAGCATCTTCTCTCTGGCCATCGCATCACACTGCTCAATTTAATGGGGCACTCAAGGTGCCTCAGAGGCCACTCCAGTAACAAGGAAAGGCTGAACAAGTGGATCAACTATGCTGTCACTAAGGTAGTCCTGCTTTGATCTGTGTGTTACCTTAGAGTTTCATATATGATCTTTCTGTTTAAAAAGGATTGTACTATTGATTTGGAAACCACCGCATTTTAAATTTCATACTCACCAGAAGCTTGTGGACATGTAGGATTAGATATGGTCAATTGCATTTTGCAGCTGAGGGACTGGAGACTCTTTCACCAAGTTAAGGGAGGAGGGAGAATTACACCCCTCTGTCTCCCAGAATTCTTTGCATTTATTACCCACATTTGGGAGAGACATATCTCTGATTTAATTGCTAACACTTCTCTCAGAAGCAGACACTGCTTTCATAACATTGACTCTGTTATTTTCTGTGCAGAGCACATTTGTAGGCACACAGTAGGTAGTTAGGACTTGCCCACCTCCCCTGGCTTGGTTGGAGACACAAGGCCTGCTGTCACAGTGGCCCTTCTTCAAAGCACACGCCTATGAGCCAAGTGATGCACAAGGCGGGGCTAGGTAGCTGGACATTTTATGTAATCAAAGGGATACTTTCTTGCTCCCTTTTTCTTGCTGTTGACATGGTTACGAAGTCTCATTATTAGCCCAGAGGGTGAGGTAATAGGACAGGACATTCACACTGCCACTGTTTTAAAGAGCTGCAGTCACCTCCTGGAGAACAATGTGTATTGTAGTGTTACTGCTCTGCTGCATCTCATCCTCTGTCCTCCGCCTCCACAGCCAACTTCATCAGTTGTGGGAGTGAGAGGTTCCCACCAGGAGGAAAGAGAAGGCTTCCCGGCCATGCAGGCCACACAGCGGGGCACCACACTGTCCCTGCCCTTGGGCCCCTAGGAGGAGGAAAGCCGGGGGCCAGCTTCAGGCAGGGCAAGGAACAGAAGCGGAGGGCTGACTCACAAGAAAAAAGAAAAGAAAAGAAAAGAAGACAAATCAAGGTAAAATTGTTTCTAAATTGAATGTTTTTCACTATTTTCTGTGTGGTGTCTGCAATGTTCCAAGATGATTCCCTCTGGGGGGTTTCAGAAAAGCTGTAAATAGAATGAATTGCTTTTAGGGCCATACTCTGGTAGTTTGCTTCTCAAGAAAATATATGCTAATGCATGTAGACTATCATTATTGGGGAGACCTATGTACTGACTCTTTTATGTCTACAAGAGCAGCTTTCTGATTGCTAGCATTTCGCCCAAGTCTCTGTCATGCATGGGCTGAATATCTAGCAGAAAGAAGCCGATTCCGTGGAGGTACACGGCGAATTTCTCCTAGGCCTGGGCGGGATCGGGGAGGATGGGATCTTGGTGTGCCCAGTGTATCTTATTAAATGAGAAACAGGGAAGAGACGTCTTTGTCTAATAGTCAAACCAACCCCAACTCACCTGCAATTCTGGAACCTCAGGGCAGTTAAGAGGCAGGGGTGTCCCCTCCAGGGGCACCCACGTGCTCCAGCAGCGTAGTACCCCGCCCAGCCAGATGGCAGCACCTGCCTCAGGTCCCTACCCCCTCCTCCTCCTCCTCCTCCTCCTCCTCCTCCAGCTGGCCCAGGCCTTCCGACCCAGTCAGCCTCCTCCTAGTCCTCTTCTGTTATGGCAAAGTGGGTTAAACAGCGCTCGGCTTCGTGAGGAACACAGCCAACAAATGAGATATCAAACGCAGCTTCCCGTGTAAGAGCTCAGACTCCGGCGGGCATGCACGCCGGCGCTCTGCTGGAGCTCCGTGGCTGTGCAGCCGGCCGCGTTCAGGATTCATAACTACTTCTGCGCATTCCGGCACACGCAGCCGCCAAAGGAATTTCACTCTGTGTCATCTGCATTCAAACGCAACCAAAAGGGGGAAAAAAAAAATTACAGACGTTAAAAGGAAGGAGACAAAAGTGGCTCTGAAGAAAATCTGAAGCTCCAAATGGTGGTGTTTGGTAGATGACAGCTTGATGAAGGGTTCTCCGTCCTTTGATTCCTACGGAAGCATCAGCGCCTCTGTTGTCTGCGGAGCGCATGCAGCCAGATTACGCCGGCAGGGTGCCCTGGTCAATGCCACTTCAAAATACTGCCCTGGGATCTGTTAAGGTGGGCATCAACCTTAAGGGCTGGACTTAAGGTTCATTTGATGAACTTCTGGGAATAAAATCACATGCCTTTGGGAACCAGGCTGGAGAAGCGGAGGTATGGGGTGAGTAGGCCCGCTCAGCTTAAGGGAGGCAGCGGTTACTCGGCTCCTGCTGGGTGTTACAAGAGGAAATTGTCACATCTCTTAATATGCTGAGAGAAAACAAATCTATGTGGGGTTTCTTGTTTTTTTTTTTGTTTTGTTTTGTTTTTAAGCCATGCAGCCTAGCTTTCAAGTGATGAGTGCTAATTTAAAAAATTAAATTCTGAGCGGGTCAAATAAAATAATTCCAACAGGATACACCTTGTGTCATTTCTACTTGAAACGCGCTACCCTATCAAAGGCTTAACTTCTCTGGTTGTATGAAACCCATGATCCGGCCCACATCATGAGCCAGGTTTGATTTTTCTGTCTTTTCCCATCATTTCTAGCTTTGAACTTTTAGGTCAGACAGACTGTGTGCATCGCAAGGGCAGGACTCATCTCTGTATAGTTCCCAGATGCCGGCAGATTCTCAGCAATTCCTTGTGAATTACAACCTACCCTACCCTATTCCACAAACGATTTGAGGAATCCCACAGAAATGTGTGCTATAAAAAAAAAATAAAATAAATAGCTGAGCACATCAGGGTAAATACTTGCACTTGACCTTTTAACAGAGAGGCTCTGAGGCCCAGCACTTGTGTGAGTTTCTTCAGGATCACATCCAAATGTCTTCCTTAGATTATATGCAGAGCCCTGAGGCTTGCGAGGGTGCCTGGCACAGGGGAAAATCTCACAAATTGATTGTGGCCTGAGAGAAGAACAAAGCAACTGAAATGGCCCTGGAGACAGAGGCCTGTGGACAGGAAGCAGAGAAATCAGAATACAAAAATCCAAGCCCAACCTGGAGCTGGAAACCAGAATAATGAATGGCAGCCTCTCTCTATTGAGCCTCCTTTGGTTATAAGTGACAGAAATAGAACTAAAACTGGCTTAAGCAAACCGAAAAATGTCCTGGAAGAATATTGCAATAATATCCTTCCAAGCCATAGAAAAAGAAAGGATTCATTTAGACCCACAAGAGAATCTGAACCACATATATTGTCATAACTCCCTCCTTGTATTTCAAATCTGCCACCTCTTTGAGTGTGGCTTTATTCTCTTTCCCAGCAGACAGGCTTCCTCCATGCATTAGGAAATAGAGCTACCAACAACCTCTGTGCCTCACACCCAATAGATCCCACTCCCAGAGAGGACGGCTTCACGCTCCTTCTCATCACAAGATTAAAGCCCTCGGGGAAGGGCTCTGAGTGCCTCACTGGAGTGGAGACACCACCCCAGAGACCTTTCAGTCAGTGCTGACAGCCACAAGAGGGGGTTTGTTATGACAGTCTTCACTTTGGAAAGAGACACAAACGCACGCACGTGCACACACACATACACACACACACACACACACACACACACACAGCATGGCAACATTTATTCAAGCTACATGGCTCGCGTGGGAGAAAACACTTCCAAGAAGATGGGGACACTTCCCAGAAAAGAAATGAGTACTGGCAGATCAGACATCACCTGGAGTTCACAGAGCACTCAGCCACAAACAGCATCTCTATGTCGGACTTCTTTATTTGTTTTCCACACAGCTCCTTGCAGAGTGGAGGGTATTGATAATTGTTCCCATTTCCCTATCGGAGAAATAAAACTCAGAAGAACTAAGCAATTTAATCAAGGTCACCTAGCTTTTCTAGCTTTTAACAATCTTAAGTTTTCCCCTTCAGTTTCATTACCCGTGCTCATTTTCTTATACAGAAGGCAAGATGTGAGGTTGTGACACTCCAGGAAAAGAATCTCTTGCTACACATTCGTGCTTTTCTGAATGATTGAAAGCTTGGGTAGTGGATGTCTCGCTTGGTTGCTGGTCCTCATTTCTCTATTTACTGAGATTTCCCGAGAGACATGCCCTGAACCTCAGTGGCCTTCTCTGCTTGGTTCAGGAATTTTGTCTACTAGAGATACATGTCCAAAGACTGCAGAGCCACCCCAAACTCCTTTCTCTTAGCCTTATTCTGTACCTGTAGATAGATCTGCCTTATGAATTAGCTGGAGTCCTCTGGCTCCAAAGCACCACCACCTACGAAAGAAGAACCAAGAACAAAAGAGAAAATCCAGGTAAGGATGCTGAGCTAAATGAAGTGGAGAGAGCCATGCCTGTTCTTAAGCTGAGAGAGTTCTTTGTGCCTTTGGTGGAAGGAAAAACATTATAGCTAGTTCTAAGGCCATGCCAGCAGGCTGTGTGGCATTTCTTTGCTTAAAGATGATGAGAAAGAGGCCTCCTCAATTGTATCACCAGCATACTCCTATAAATTCACCAAGCCTTAGGTTCTTTGATGCTTGAAGCAAGTCATGAATATGTACTTTCTTTCACCCTGTATGTCAATGTTCAGAAACATACTTGGGTCCAGTGATTTGAGTTCAATGACCCAGGCCTTGACTCCAAGCTGCTTTGCCTACATGGAGAAAGTGTGATGTACTAAAAAGAAAGAATTACTCTTGACACCAGAATGACATGGCTGCCAATGGAATCGATAATCCATTAGAAATATGGAATAATTTCATGTTAGCTATCAATAGAGGGGCCCGTGGCAAGACAGAGGCAGTTAGGTTTCTATTTCCCTCTCTGGATAAACCTTCCCTCTCCATCCTACAGTGATTTGCTGTTACCTAGGTTTGGCCTCATTCATAATTCAGTGATCTGCACGGCAGGAATACATTTAGAAATCTTCTTTTGCCTTCTTCAGGAGGCTGAGACAAAGGTGGCTTACAGCTATTCATCCATGCAAGGAAAACTATCTCAACTTCAGCCTGCTAGAAGAGGCAGGGGCCATTCCCTGTGGGGACTTGCCTAAGGGTGACATAATGAGTTGCTCTGACCTAGTCAGGGAAGAAAACTACAGATTGAATGAGATAAATTGGTGCCACCCAACTCGTTCCAGTCATCCTAATGTTGGCCCAGCAGGATGGCTCAGTGATATAAAGCGCCTGCTTAGGAAAGCTTAGGTGGCTGCACAGACTGTGGTTCGATCCCCCGGCACCACATGCTGCACCAGCCCTGCCCTCAGGGCAGGCTGAGCCAGCCATAAAAATAAATAAATAAGCGTTCTGAAACGAGTCAGCCTAGTGTCACACACTTTTGCCTTAGAGGTCCTGCTTTCTCAGAAGGAAACGCTGGTACTTTTGTATTGCTTCTGAAGGTAAGAGTGAAGTTCTCTGAGTATTAGAGGGAAATTTAAGTGCATTGAATTGTCACTGACTTTATCCATTTATTTATCTTAACTTTAATAAATATCTGTTATATTCTAGGCATTGTACGAGGCCCTGGAAATGAGATGCAAAACATTCTGAACCTACAAGAAGACAAACACTTACACCACGTACTTTGTGTTTATGATGTCTGAGGCTTTGGAATCATGTTTTTATTTCTTCTGCTGACAGATATTTATGAAGCACCAACTATGTACTTGGGACTATAGTAGAGGCAGGAAGTATAGCAATGAACATGACAAGACAACATTCTTGGGAGGAAGATGAATAATAAGCCAAGGCACACAATACATGCAATGATTATTATAGGAGTTCTGAATGAAAGGATGGGTGACACAGAATGTGAGTAGAGCTGGGGGTAACAAGATAAAAATGTCTTTTGGAAGAAATGATATCCAAGCTGAAACTTAGGGATTAGAAGAAGCCAGTCATGGGGGGGAAAAAAGGAACACTATTAAGAAAAGTGGTATTCAAGGTTTTAAGTTCAGTCCCTGGCAGAGAGAGAGAGAGAGAGAGAGAGAGAGAGAGAGAGAGAGAGAGAGAGACAGAGACAGAGACAGAGACAGAGACAGAGACAGAGAGACAGACAGACAGACAGACAGACAGAGAGACAGAGAGAGAGAATATTGGTATGTATGTTGGTAAATGTCCTGCAATTGTTACTTGGGGAACAAGCCCTGATTCGTAGTGTTTGCCAGTCTCCATGGTGTAAATACCCCCACATTGTCAATTTACAGCTGGCAACTGAACTACACTGAGTGTAAATTTGAAAAGAGAGGCATATAATAGAGTCTCACTCCATTATGCAAGGGACCTTCAGCACACCAATGGTAGCAGTTACTCAATCAAGTTGAGAATGGGTCCCAGTCAGTGCTGAAGGGTCAGACAACCAGACTGGTGAGACCAGAAAGAATTCTCCAAGATTGTATTTTGGGTTTAAAGGGTTGCTACATTCAGACACAGCCCCCATATTTTGTATGGACAGCACACACACCATTCAATGCAAAAGCGTTACACCTGTTCATTCTGGGTCTTAGTTTTAAAAGGATACTCTCACACCACCCACCTAGGTATTTTCTACTTAATGAATTAAGCACAATTTAGTGTATGTGAGCATGTGGGCGGGTGGACAGATAAGGTGTGGTGTCAGGGGCTGGAGAAATAGAGTCCTTGTCTTCATGCCACTCACAGGCTGATAGTGCATGGGAAGCAGGGAAAGAAAACTGCCATTTGTTAAGTATCTACTGCTAATGTAAGTTAGGAAGCCCAGCAGGGAAACACAGAAAGATAGCACGCATTTGCTGTGGGGGGGCGGTGGGAGGACTGGGGTTTGAACTCATGACCTTGCACTTGGCCAGGCAGGCACTTGTGCCACGGAGCTATCTCCCTAGTCCCAAGAATAAGTTTTCAATGCTTGATGTGATTCAGAATTTTCAAGGACAGAATTTCTGGGCCAAATGGTGAGCCAAGGTAGATGGCCAGCCAGGATTGGTGGTGTTTTATAGTTCAGGCCAGGAACATTGTATCAGATAAGCATTTCTCCCATTATTTGTTTGATGATCACATCGTTCACCCACCAGGGAAGCTTTGGGAGACACTTGGTAGGTCAGTTTATAAAGTTTGATTGTCACTCTGAAAAGCCAGGAATGGAGGCTCCAGCAGGACAACCTAAGGTAACATCAGGTAGTTGTCAATCTCTAAGGTGCCTCAACAATCCTGAGACTGAGGGGCATGAATATTACCCCCTTCTGCCTGGCACGCAGATGCTATAATTTATAACATGAAGTTTACATAAAAGGAATTGTTCTTTCTGATTGGCATTTGGGAGATGTCCCTGACGATAAGTGTGCTGCTTTGAAAGGGTAGCCAATAATCTTTCAGTGTCTGGCCTTTTCAAACCACTTTGTCAGAGGCTCTACAAAGATGTATTGATTTGCCTTTGACAACAATAAAGAGTTTGAGTTCTTGGCCAGAAAACCAAAGGAGAAATCCAGCAGAACTGTCAACCTGGGATTTAAGCTTTGGAGAGACATCGAGGCTGGTTGTGCACAGAGAAGGGAAAGACGGATCCTTGGGACAGCAATTGTTCTTTTACTTCTAAGAGCAGGAGCACAGCAAGTGCAGGAAAGGGAAGAGAAGCTGGGGGCTTTAAGAGGATTTAGAGAGGAAATTGGAAAAGGGATATTAACTTTCTAGAGACAAGTAAGCAGAAAAGCATGGAAGTAGCTTGACAAAGGAGAGCGTGGCCCACAGGTTCAAATGTGGTCAAGAAGTTACAAGACTGGCCGGGCGTGGTGGCGCACGCCTGTAATCCCAGCACTCGGGAGGCCGAGGCAGGAGGATCGATGTGAGTTCGAGACCAGCCTGGTCTACAAAAGTGAGCTCAAGGCCAGCCTCAACTGCATAGTGAGACCCTGTCTTAAAAAGACAAAAAAAAAAAAAAAAAGAAGTTACAAGACTGGCAACTAAGAAGACACACGGCAGCAGGCAACCAAGGGTGTCCCTCATTACTTCGGTGGGAGCAGCTCTGGTAACACGAATGCTGGTACCGTGCTTTACATTCAAGGGAGACGACGCCTTTCTGATCAGTTTGCTCATCTGCTGTTCATAGCAAATGCAATGGAGAAGATGAGGCTCAGATGGTGTGTGGGTGACCCAGAAACTGGGCCCGGACCTCCTGAACCCCTATCTCATCTTTTTCCTGTTGCACATGAGGCTATCTCTCAAAAGAACAGCTTGGAGCCAGAATGGGACTGCAAGAATGGAAGGAGGCACAAGCCCGCAGTCCAGGACTAAGACTTCAGGGGCAGAACGATTGCTCCAGCAACAGCTGGTGAAGAAAGGTTCCGAAGTCATGTTAGAGACTGTTTTGTTCTCGCTGCTCTAATTCCAGGCTATAAAGAAGCATAAATGTTCAGGGCTGAAGAAAGGGAGAGACTGAGCAGTGAGCGAGATGGAGCAAGATCTCAGGGGGGAAGGGAGGGATGCGAGAAGGCCCAAGAGAGTACGACCTGGAGAAAAGGGACTTCGAGGAAGAGCCTGTGGTTTGACAATGACACCAAGTAACCACCTCCTGAGGCTAAGGGGCACCCTTACATTTAGAGATTGAGAAGAAAATTTAAAAAGTTGCGGTGGGGTGTTTTACCGGTGACCTTCTGATACCCTCTGAAAGTCCATTCATGTCCTCAGAGATTTGGAAGGACCCAGAGACACTTCGACTCAGAGTGCCTACCTTCTGGCGTGGGCTGTGTGCTACAGCTTGTGTCTAGACATCTCCCTGAAGCTCCCATGTGGTCATAGGCGGGGCTTCTTCAGAGGTAGCTGACGTGGAGTGTGCAGCGCTAGGATTGATTCATGGTGAGGTGCTGGGCTCAAGGCCACCGGGGTTAAGAGGTGAGTACTGCCCACCTGAGGAGCCCAGCTAAGGCACAAGGGATAGAAAGAGCTGAGGCAGTCGCATGTTGCGTTGTTAGCTTCTGCCCACCACAGGCCGCCTCTCCTCCACAGTGCCCCTCTGCCTTGCCTTGCAGCCAGCCGATTTATGAGCCAAACCTCTGCAAGCTGTGAGCCAAATGAACGTTTTCCCCTTTAACTTTGGGGTTAGGTATTTTGTCTCAGGGATGAGAGAAAAGTAGAGAGGAAAGCAGCGCACACACCATCCTGCTTCAGGATACCTGTGGATTAAAGGAAGCAGCCCTGGTCTTGGATGCCCGATCCTCCAGGAATAGCTCCGGACCTCAGAGTTCTCCTAAGCTTTGTCTGGAACTCCAGCTGCTGGACAATGTACCTGCGAGCCGTACCTGTTATCACAAATTCACAGGGACCAAAACCATGACAATATAACAGACTCAGTGGTGGAACGATCACCTGGTGTAGTTCTCAAATCCCCTTTTAGAACAGCTGCACCAAGTGCCCTGCTTATCATTCTGGCGACAAGGCACCCCTGCTCCTCCAGGCAGCTTGTTCCATTTTTAGGCATGTCTAATGGATATAAAATCCTCCTTCATATTTGTCTTAGATCTGACCTCTAGGCAATGCAGAATACAGAAATAAATTGGCTAATTCCTGTTCCCCAGGGACTCAATGTCAATGATTTGAAGAGAGCCATCCTGTGTCCCTATATTTTCTTTCTATGCTCCAAGGCAAGCAAACCAAATTCTCCCTGTTATTTCTGGGCACCCACATGCCCCTGGTGTGGAGCCCACCTGTGGATTCTGCCTTTTTTTTTTTGATTATAGATCTGATAATCTTCATTAGAATCGCTTTGTACCTGGGTCCTCTTTTCGCCGGACAATTCCGAACACAGACTGCTGTCAAATCATCCTTTGTAAACATGACTTTTTACAGGTCACTTCCCTTGTCAGAAAAACTTCAGCAGTTCTTCGTTCACTATGAGATGAAGTCCAGGCCTGGCATTAGCTAGCCTCCAAAATGAGGCATATCAGTATCTCTCTGGGTTTTTTTTTTTTTTTTCTGTTGTAAATGTTCCTCTCTCACCGGATTTACTCATTCATGCCTCCTTTTATTGAAGAAATATTTAAGGAATGTCTACTATATGCCAGGTGTTGTAATGCCACAGGCTGGGGGAGAGCAGACATGGTACCTAACATGAAGGGGCTCACAGTATGCCGAGGATGTAAGCTATGTGCCGGCACAACAATTCAGGATCTAATGTACAGCAAAATAAAATCACTGCTTATCGCACCAATAATGTGCAAGAGTAGCAGGGGAGGAAGCAAGCTGATGTCCTGGGAGTAGACAGGAAAAGATTCACAAAGAGGCTGATGTTCAGGTTGACATAGAAAGGGTAAGTAGAAATGTGTGTAGTTAATAAGGCAAGACCAAAATAGTATAAGAAACCATGTCTGAAAGGTCCTGTTCTAAAATGTTCAAGTTGTCTAACATGTCAGCAGAGTATTTGTTTTTGTTACTTTTCTTACTGCCAAGACAAAAATATCTGACACCCAAACTTGAGTGAGGAAGGGTTTCTTTAGCTCACAGTTTGTAGGAGTTTCAGTCCATAGTTGGTTGGGTCCAAAACAGGGTGGCATGTCACAGAGGGACAACGATTCAGGGTGACAGAGGACAGCAGAAGCAGCAAGCCAAAGGAGGCAGAGAGGGAGACAGACAGACAGACAGATGACAGACAGACAGATGGACAGACAGATGACAGAGAGACAGAAAGAGAGACACAGAGAAAAGCCTCTTTCTGTCCCTTACACTGTATCTCGTCTACTAGGGTGAGGGTGATACCAGTCTAACCCCAGGTGATCCAACAATCACCCACCCTTAATCCCAGTACCCTTAATCTTAGCATTTCACTATGAATCAATCACACATTCTAGATTAAGCCACCTCTGAAAAACTCTATGACCCCTTGAGGCTTTGGGAGGGCGTCTAGACCTAAGCCACAATGGTATTCTAGTATTTTAATGTGGCAGAAAGCTGTGGGGAGCTGGTAACTTTTATAATAAATATGTTGTGGTTAACATGCATGAAATGCACATATTAATGGGGTTCAGTGTGACATTTCTGTGTGTGCCCGGATTTTGGAACATTTGTCTATTTTTATGGTGTGAGCATTCCCATCACTGATGTTGCAGTGTGACAATACTGACTTGGAAATGCGGGAATGGCCGGGAATGGCCGGGAATGGCCCTCATAAATCCAGGGCGAAATAGGCAGGAATCTAATCAGGAAATTCTTCATATATGTTGAGGAAGTGACTTTTTTTTTTTTTTTTTCATGAAGGGTTAGAAAGAGCCCCTGAGGGCTTTCGGCTAGAAAATAGCAAAGCCAGCTGTGCTTCATGAAAGTGAAGACCGTGTGTCCACTTACAATGTGGATGTGGGTAGGTTTGGAGAAGTGATCGCAACAGAAAACACGTCTATCCTGCTTCCCCGACCTCTTTCTCACACTGAAGATTGACCCCAGGGTCCACCCCCTGAGCCATATCCCCTTCCCATTTTATTTCTTACTTACTAAGTTGTCCAGGTGGAACTCAAACTTGCCATCCTCTTGTTTGGGCTCCCACAATGTTGGGCTCTCAGGCGTGTCCCACGGTGCCCAGCTATCCGCTCACATGGCACGCATCAGAATTACCTGTGTGTGTCAGGACTGGGAGGTGTGTGTGCCTGGAGACCGCAGCCCTGAGATTACGATTAAGCCTAGCCGGTGAGGTCCAGGCTTCAGTAGGCTTTAAATGTGTCTCGGGTGATATTAATATATGCACTGTAAAGCACTGTGTTAGGGGAGGAACGCTCTGAAATGTGCTTTCTCTTTATTCAGTTTTATGTTTTGTCTTGGGAAGATCTCCGGGGCTCCCTCCGTGAGCTCTTCCTTTGCCTCCATCCGTTTGCCTCCATCTTTGGTCTCCCTTCCCTAAAGGCCTGTGGTATCTTCTTTTGTTTCCCAACCAGGCCTCACCCAGATGTCAGCTAAAAAGTGCTCCTGATTTCTTGTTTTGCTGCTAATGAGAAGCCCTCACAACTCTCACAAGAAGACCTAAACACCAAAAGCCCAAAACAACTCCAAAAGTTGGAGCCTAGGTTTTCTTGAAAGAGGAGAAGGGACAGGAAAGATGGATACCTGTGTGAGTATAGTGACTGTGATATGGACAAGGAATTAGTAGTGCTATAAATATGAGTTATTGAGTGTCTATCATTGGCTGCCATCTAGATGCTTTCCATGCACTTGCTTAAATCTCCAACAACTCTACAAAGTAGGTACTACTCTTACTCCTTTCTGATATATGAGGAAATTGAAGGACAGAGAAAATAAGTGACTGCACCAATATAAACAGCTAGCAAGTGACAAGACTATCTTCAGGTTCATGCAGTTTGAATCAAAGCACCATGTTCTTAACCACTAGGTTCTCCTGCCTCCTTCAAGAAACTCTACTTACAGAACATTTGACCAATCCCTGGATATGTAGGAAAAGAGGCAGTAATTAAAGCCAGGGGTTTTGTTGTTGTTTTGTTTTGTTTTTTAACCAGGGATCAAACTCAGGACCTTGCACTTGCCAGGCAGGCATTTATTCCACTGAGCTATCTCCCCAACCCTAAAGCCAAGTTCTTGACATTAGCAACTGAGGGGACCAGAGACTTACCATCCAAGGCAGAGCATGTGGGAGGAAGACACTCCATAATGTGAGTCTGGACATGTGACATTTGCAGTATCATGGAAAGAGAACCTGGAGGGATCCATTGGTCTTCCTGCAAATGGTTCTACCCCAGGAAGACATGGCGGTAGGAATGAGAAAGACAGACAAGAAAATGAAAAGCTGGGCTAGATGGTTGCTATTCTGCCTGATGGGGAAGACTAACTCAACTCACACAAAGAAAACATCCTTTACTTATACTTTTGCACAGGTTGTATCACATGACACAAGGTTGCCTAGCAACTAATAGCTGGCCTGAACCAGACAGGATGTTTTTCTCAGCACTGGAGTAGCTTGTTTTTTGTTTGTTTGTTTGTTTTTTATGGCTGGCTCAGCCTGCCCTGAGGGCAGGGCTGGCGCAGCATGTGGTGCCGGGGATCGAATCGCGGTCCCTGAAGCCGCCCACGCTTTCCTAATCAGGTGCTTTAGACCACTGAGCCATCCTTCCCGGCCCCTGGAATAGCTTGTTTGCTTTAGGAACTGAGGCCCAGTCTCACCTACACACACCTGATCAATTTCCTGGCTTCATGCTGACTCCCAACTAGAACTCATAGTGGTTAGGCATGAGATGCATATAACAGAAGAATCCTAACTTAGAATACAGATTTCTGTAGTTAGGATTGAGGTGTTACTTAATGACAATGGGACAATCACCACAGTGACCCAGGTTGCTTTTATAGATTGAGAAAAAAAAAAGGTCAGTGTCAGCAGTGGGGAGGCCAATGTTTAATGGTCCTGGAGCAGAGGACATCGAGTGAATGGTTAGATGTTAAAACCATGAGGGACCCTTGACCTAGCAGAAATCAAGTGAGCAGGGAAAAATTAATTCTTTTTTTTTTTGACTGCTGTCATTCTACAATAAGTGCTTCACTCTGATCAGAAAAATCTTTGCTATATTTTCCCCATACTATTCCTGATCAATTCTTTGGCACCTACAGATAGCTGTGGTTCCTAAAATTTGACTCAATGCTGGTACTGCTCACCTGGAGATAGTTAGGACTCTACAAATCTTGTTTCACAACTTTTGTTTGTTTGTTTATTTTTATGGCCAGCTCAGCCTGCACTGAGGGCAGGGCTGGCACAGCATGTGGTGCCGGGAATCAAACCTTGGTCCCTGAAGCTGCCTAAGCTTTCTTAAGCAGGAGCTTTAGACCACTGAGTCATCCTGCCGGGCCACCCAATGACTTTCTTAGAAGCTTCATGGTGTAAAAAGCAGCTAATTATTGACTCGGTCTCTAGCCTTTCTTTTCTGGAAGATGGATATGTAGCTGAATGTTCCAAGTTTCTAACCATGACTCAGTCCTTTGACTCCATTCAAAAGCCTACCAAGAACCACCTCATTAGAAAACAAGCCCCACTACAATTCTTCATATTTTATGGAATGGTCTACAGGGTGTTCAGGGTCTCACTACTAGATCAGACTTGTAATGATCCACCTGTTTATAGCCTCCCAAGAGCTTCGGTTACAGGCAGGTACCACCACACCCAGTCTCAATTGCCATTTCAGCATGCCCTGGAGGTGAGGCTGGCACAGCAGGCCTGGGGATCAAACCCCTGCCCTACTCCACCTGCTTGCATGTGCTTTAATCCACTGAGCTATTTGGCCAGCCCAACAAACCCCTTTTGAAAACCAAGCAAGTATAAGCTTTTGGTGCCAGGCACTGTGAACAGAAACCAAATATATGCTTTTTAATATATCTCAATATAAGAATGATGAAGTGAATTATTTACTGAAAGAAGAGATTGATCAGTAGTGTGGACTAGTACAAGGGTCGCAATTAAATAAGGACAGAAAAGTGGCCACTACACTTGACCACAGAAAGCCATTGATGACTTGCCAACTGCTTTTATTGGTTTAGGAAAACAATGAAAGGAGTGAACAGTAAGCTATGGGGTATACAGGAGGTAAAGGACATATACAAATGCATACACACACACTGCCTTTACTTCACCTGTATGTGTACTGAATATGTAAATTTAGGAGGACCAGAATTTAAATTTGTGTGTGTGGATCATAAGAATGGGAAACAAACTGGAAGGCTTAAAGTGGAACACAGAAATGAAAAAGTATGGATGGTTTTTATGTATTTTTATTTATTTGATAAGCTGATTTCTAGATGAGAGAGACTAGAGAATATTTAGATCAAAGGAAAAGAGACAGAAAAGAAAAGAATAATAGAAGGATCAAAGGTCCAAAGGAAATGGAAATGGTGACCCTTGGAAACAATCATCATATGCTATAGAGATTACTAAATACACATATGAGGTTAGACATAAGTGCAGTTCATTCATACCTCATGATCTCATTCTTTGAGAAATAGAAAACAAGATACAGGGAAACAAGATTAAGTAAAAATGCCTTTTTGGGGGACATGGGGGACAAATTAACAAAGAACTAAGAGAACATTTTGCTAAACAATGTAAAGTTTACCTTATGTTGAAAACTTCACATTTCTAATGATGTCAGTCTTCATGGCCATCCGGGTTTTTTCTACCACACATGTTGAGGGACAAGTAGTGGAGATTGGAGGATGGATTTGGAAGTAGTCCATATAAAAAAGATCCAAGTAAATAATTCACAGCACCAACTTCTGATTTTATAGCTGATGAAAAAAGAATAGAAATGTGAAAATAATGGGGAATTCAGTAGACTAGAGGCATCAGTGGGATCAGCAAGCAGCTGTGATGATAAAAAGAAAGGAAAAGAGCTGTGACAATTGTTTAGTCAGAGAAGGAGGCAAAGGCTTAGAGGTGAAGAGGCAGATGAAAAGCAGTAGGTAGGATGGGGTTACGTAAGAGGGGAAACTGTGCAGCTGGCTGAGATCAGGAACTTAGAAGCTACTGTGTTGGCCGAGCTCTCGGCAAATGCTGAAATGTGCAACAGAATGGGGTGCAAGGGAAAGACCGAGATGTCTGTGGGCACGTGGTTACATGGCAGGGCAGCCTGGAGTCTGTGGAAATGGCAGCTCCTTGGAGTTGTACTCTCCTCTCTCCTTTTCCACACCAGGGTTATGTTCTGCCTCTTTAACAGAGTCCATGGTGGTTCCGTTGCTTAGACTGTGATCTCCCCAAATCTGCAGTCTCCCCAAATCTGCGATCTCCCCAGATCAACCTTTCCATGTCTCTCATCCCTGCTACTCAAAAAAAGTCTGTGGGCCCTTTTGTTTCTGGGTTTTATTGCTGACTGCTGTCACAACCAGAGGAGGAAATGACAGGTGCCAAATACAGGAAGCTGCAGCTTGCAGAATTCTACATCTTATTCTTTAGTCTAATTAATTTGCTTGGCTGGTTGAAATTTACCTATATGGACATATATATTCTGAATACCAAGATTTTCTCTGATGAAATTTAATTTGGAAAGCTTTTTAATTTATATTATTTTTATACTCTAAGAAATATTTATCTAAACTTAGGCTTACCACAATATTGAACTATGTATTCTTTCAGAAATTTCTAGATTTAGATTTCTTATTCAAGCAAAAGATTGATTTCAAGTTATTTTTGGTGTACAATGTGTGTTTTTGTGCGTTTATTCTCACATGTCTTTTTTCAGTCAAATATATGTCAAATACCATCTGAATTTTTAGGTTTGCATTTTCTGATTACTCATGAGAATGAGTACTTTGCTTTTCATACATTCATGGGAAGAATAGGCTGAGATCTATCTTACATATGGCTGTTCAATTGTTCTGGCACCATTTGTTAAAAAGACTATTCTTGAGACTGGGGAGATAGCTCAGGGGCACCAGTGCCTGCCTGGAAAGTACAAGGTTCTGAGTTTGATCCCTAGTTCTGCTAAATAAATAAATAAATAAATAAATAAATAAATAAATAAATAGACAAACAAACAAACAAACTATTCTTGCTCCAATAGATGGCATTGGAACTTTGTGAGAATGAATTGGCCCTATATTTGTGGTCTGTTTTTAGTTTTTTCAATCTGATTCAACATGGTGGGGGTTTTTGTGTGTGTGATTTTTTTTTTTTTGGCCAATATTGCAAGCTTTTTATTAGCGTAACTTTTTATAGTACGTCTTGTTGTGACTCCCCCAGCTTTGTTCTCTTTTAAAATGGTTTTGCTTACTGTAGTTATATTCATTACCTGTGGCTGCATAACAGTTCATTCAAGATTTAGGACTTTAAACAACAGATATTTAACTTCCAACAATTTCTGTAAGCCAGGAAATTCATGACAGCCCTGTGAGGTTGGGGTGGGGGGAGAATTCTTCCATTGGATGGCAGTAAGAGGTTGTTAGCAAGAATCGGTGATCAGAACGCTTCAGTGGGTCAGATGATGACTCGCTAAGTTTCTTTAAATGGCTGTCGGGCAGGGGCTTCAGGGACTTAGCTCTTTGACTTCTCCACGTGACATTTAAAATACAGCAAAGTAGCTTTGCTCAAAATGAAGATGAAAAGACAGAAAACGAAAGAGAGAGAGGTTTTTATACTCAAAATGACATACCATTATTTCCACCATCATTGATGACTGTCTTGGCAATCGATTGCCTCATTAGATCCTTTGCCTGTATTTATAAACTTTAGAATACGCTTAGTGTCTACTGACAACCCCAAATTCTTTTATGGCTTTATTAAGGATTTTGTTGAATCTATAGATCAATTTAGATAAACCTACGTGTAGCAACATTAAGTTTTAATATTGGGCACAATATATCTTTCCATTTATTTATGTCTTTCTTGATTGTTATCATTAATGTTTTATGATTTTCATCATAAATGTTCATATATTTTGTTAGCCTTATCCTTATCTCATATTTTTGTATTATATGTGATTCTTTTATAATTCAACTTTCTAATTATTCATTGCTAGAATATAAAATATGACTTTTTTAGAAAGCCTACAAAATTTCTAAACTCATTTGTTAATTCTGAGATAATTTGGGGGAATTTTTTAGGACTTTCCATTTAGACAATTGTGTTTGCTGAGAGTTACAACAGTTTTACTTCATTGTGCGCTTTTGTTTCTTGTGTAATTTTCTTTTTCTTATCTTATTGCACTTTTGAAAACTCTTAGTATAATGTCAACTAAGAATAGTTCAAGCAGACAACTATATAGAGTTGATATTATTATTTTCTTAACTGCGTTGTAGAATTCGCTAGCAATACAACGTGGACCATATTTATTTGGTTGAAAGTTTTATAAGTAGCATCATAGAAGTGAGTGTTCACTGGAAGAACAGGTTTACAGTGTGGCCATTTGCTGAGTCAAGTTTCACACAAAGGCCAGCAGTGTGCACAAGCTGGGAGCCTGGTGCTGATACAGAGTTCAGTGGGAGTCTGTACCAGGAGGCTGATGAGTCTGGGCTCAAAGTCTGGACACAGACATCCGAAGGTGACAGTGAGGACCGGAGCTCCTCTGAAGAAGCAGGAGGGAGGCTTCCTTCTCCTTTTCCTTTTTGTCCCACCAGACTATAAGCCAACTGTGCATTGCCACCACACTCTTCCATAAGTCCATCACCCCGAGCCACCCAGAACCATGCAAACCCCTCATTATTCAAGTTGACATCACAGTTAACTATCACAAAGCCATGTATGTTTTCTTGTTGACACTGTGCAAACACATAAAATGTACTTACACAAACTAAGGTAACTACGACACCACACAGATGACATAATTTGATGGAGCACCATTAGATATGCTGTCTTGACTAAAACTTTGTCATATGGTGCATGACTGTGCAAACTGCATTTTATTAATAGATGTAGAGCTGTTCAGGTTATCAGCTGCTTTCCAAGGGAGCTTTTAAGTTTTTATTCTCCCTGGAATATGTTGGCTTCTATGTTTAAAAAAAATTTATTGGTACTATGTTGTTCAAAATATTGCTATTTTTAAAATAGCTATGGGATCTGTGTGATATTTTACCTTTAATTTGTGATGTCATTCACTTTTATCAGTATTTTCTTCTTAACCAGGTCTGGCTGTAAGTTTACAAATTTTATCAATTTTTTTTCAAAATAGTCTGGATTGTATTATTTTGTTTCCAATTTTATTTGTTCTTCTGTTTTACTACTTTATTCATCTGCCCTGTTCAATTTCCCTTCTCTTTGAAAGGAAAATTTGAGCAAATTTATTTGAAACCTTTCTTGTTGTCTAAGACAAATATCTGTGATATAAATTTAAATCCAGGTGCTTAACTTCCATATTTAGGAATGTAGAAACCTGCACTGCACAAGCTATGTTCTCGTTTTAACTAAATAAAAAGTAGTAGCTAGTTTTCTTTGTGATTTCTTTCATGACCCATTGGAGAGATAGCTTGGTGCTCTAAGCACCTGCCTGGCAAGGGCAAGGACCTGGGTTCCATCCTTGGTACCGAATGCTGTGCCAGCCCTAACCCTGAGCAGGCCACTGAGACCCAGCATGGTGGTACATGCCTGTAATCCCAGCGCTGGGGAGGCTGAAAACAGGAGGATCACTGTGAGTCCAAGCTTTGTAGTGAGACCTTGTACCAAATAAGTAAATTAAAAAGAAAAATGAATGTTTTATAAATTACAAATTCAGGAGGTTTTTTTTCTGGTGTTTTTCTATTATTGGTTTCTACTTAAATTTCATTTTGATCAAATAACATAACACTTATTAATTTAATTATTTTAATTTTTGTGCAGTCTAGACTATGGCCTTTTTAAATAAAAATTCCATGTACATTTGAAGAAAAAGTGATATTCTGTTGAGTGGAATATTACACAAATGTCACTTGGATTGCATTGGGTAATAATGTTTAGGGCATCTCTCTCTACTGATTTTCTGTCCACTTGTTCTATTAACTGATGGGAGAACAGTTGAAGTCTTTATAATAGTAGATTTCTTTCTCTTATATGTCCTATTAATTTTTGCTTAATATATTTTAAAATAAATTATTGTGTATAGACAGTTAAAATTACATCTTCTTAATAAATTGATCCCTTCCTCACCATGAAATATCTTTGTTCATTTTCTGTAGTATTCCTTTTCAGAGGTATACTTTGTATATTTTTAAGCAGTAACTCCAGATTTCTTATGATAATTATTTTCATATATTTCTACTACTCAAGTTTAGAGTATCTCTGTATTTATAGTTAAACTGGTTTTCTTGCAAATAGTATATAGTTTAATCATGCTTTTTAATCCACTTTTACCTTAATCTGCTTCTTAACTAGACTGTTTAAAAGATTGATTTTCAGTGTATTTCTTTTTCTTTTTCTTTTTTTTTTTCTGTAGAACTGGGGATTGAACTCAGGTCCTTGCACTTGCCAGGCAAGCACTTATTCTACTGAGCCATCTCCCCAGCCCCTAGTGTATTTCTGATAGACTTTAAAATTTGCTTGTTGCTCTTTGGGTTTGTTCTTTTGTTTTTGTCTTTTTGAGACAGGGTCTTGCTATGCAGTTCAGGCAGGCCTTGAGCTCACTTTTCGTAGCTCAGGCTGGTCTTGAGTTTGCACTGATCCTGCTGCCTCAGCCACCCAAGTGCTGCTGGGATTACAGGCACGCGCCACCACAACCCAGCTTCTGTTTGTTTTCATTACTTTTTTTGCTCTTCAATTTTTGTTTTTGATAAATAGAGTACTTTTTTTGGGGTCTTTTTGAGACAGGGTCTCGCTATGCAGTTCAGGCTGGCTTTGAGCTCACTTTTGTAGCTCAGGCTGTTCTTGAACTCACACTGAGCCTCCTGCCTCAGCCTCCCAAGTGCGGAGATTACAGGCATGCGCCACCAGGCCCGGCCTTAAGTACTTTTTAATCATGTCATTTACCCACTACTGTGGAGTATTACATATATTTCTGTTCTATTTTTAATGATTGTTCCATGGTTATAATACTCATCTTCAACTTATCACAATCTATCTTTCATAGTATTACAATACTTCATATGTAACAACCTCATATTTCCACTTCTTTTGTTCTATTTTGGTGCTTTGTTGTACATATTTTACACACTATAAGATCCACAAGAAGCTATTGTTTTCCTATGAACAGTTAATAAGCTTTTAAACAAAATAAAGAATATCTTCACATTTACCTTTCTGGTTTTTATTTCTAGCACTCTGCATTTCTTTATGTAAATCTAAATTCACATCTGCTGTCATTTCTTTTCTGGGTCTGTTTTTCTTGACATGTTTTTCTTCTGCCATTTATAGGTCATGTTTTCCTGATTCTTCATCTGTCTACTAATTTTTAATTAGATGCCAGAGATAATGAATGTTGTGTTTTGCGGTGTTAGATTTTATTGTTTCACTTTTGAAAATATTGGTCTTTATTTTGGTAGAATGTTAAGGTACTTATGGGTGAATTGGATGATTTCAAGGTTTATATTTAACATTTTATAGGGCAGGCCTAAGAGAAAATGTCATTATACCCCACCCCACCCCTACACAATAAAATTGAACACTTTTTGTCTCTCTCCTAATTCTCTGTATAATCAATGAACGCTCTCACTTCTCGCCAGTGGGCCTCGGGTGATACCCCACGCTGTGAGTTCCATAAATCACTCTTGGCTTACAGCGCACTGCCCTTTCTCAGGGAGATGTTTTGGGGACAGTCTGAGGCATGTTCGCCCTAGGGATATGGAGCGTAGTTTTCAGCCAAAAGTTCAAGGAAATCCCGTGCCGTTTTCTGAGCTCTTTCTGTGTAGCTCCCTCTCCAGCATGCTGCCCGAAACTCACACCATTCCTGTCACACTGGACCCTGATATCTATCTCTGCTCTGGGAGACCACGAAGCTGTTTGGGTTCTTGCCCCAGTAGACCAGATATTGTGTGGATGAGAAAAACCCCAGTGATAATGTGGTTCTTTTGCGTGTGTGTGTGTGTGTGTGTGTGTGTGTGTGTGTGTGTGTGTGTGTATTTTAGGAAAGGTTCTACAGAGTGTTCAGGGTCTCGCAACTAGATTGGGCTTGTAGTGATCCACCTGTTTACAGCTTCCAAAGAGCAGGGATGACTGCCACACGCCATACCCAGTCTCAATTGCTGTCTCAGTGCACCCCTGGGAGTGAGGCTGGCACAGCAGGCCGGGGCATCGAACCCCTGGCTCCTGTGCCTGCTTGCAGGTGCTTTAATCTGTTGAGCTACTTGGCTGGCTCATCTGTTTTTTGTTTTGCTTTGTTTTGTTTTGTTCTCAGAATTTACCATCCTGACTGTCTTGCTCAAGACTTGAAAAAAAAAAAAAAATCACCTGGGGCTGGAAAGACAGCTCAGCACCCTAAGTGCCTGCCTGGCAGCCCAAAGACTTGGTTTCAATATCAGTACTGCATGCCATGCCGGTTCTGGGCTTCCTGTGCAGGTCTGAAACCAAGCATGGTGGCAGGTGCCTATAATCCGAGCACTGAGGAGGCTGAAATGGAAGGGTCACTATAAGACTGAACTGCATAGTGAGACTATGGGCCAAAAATAAAACAAATACATAAATAAATGAATAAATAAATAAATGTTTAAAAAATGTTTCACCTGTCTTGTCCAGTGTTAGGGCAACGGATGCTACGAGTTCCCTCTGGACTTTGTTTCTTCTTCTTGGCCAGGTGAAATTGCTGCACTATACTTTTATCTTCCAGTTTGCTAGGTGCACCACCCAGTTACTTCCAATCCACACTCCCCTGGCAGTGCTTCAAGAGTTCCTTTGTTCTTCCAAAACATTTAGTTTTTCAGTCACATATATGTCAACTAGCAACCAATGTTTTTTTGTTTGTTTGTTTGGATTTTCTGGTGACTGGTAAGAGCAAGTATTTTGCTTTTCATATGTTGTTACATATTTTTGTAATGGTGCTTAAATATCCTTAGTGAGCTGAGATAATCCCTGAGGATATTTTAGGATGTATAAACAGCATTTGAGGTGGCTCATTTATTGTGTTTACGGATGTTTGGATTTAGTTGTATTTTTCATTGTGTTGTTCTTCCTCAGACTTCCCTGAATTTTGTTTGACTGATTGAATTTCCTGTTAATTTCCTTCTCTTGTTCAATATATTCCTAGCTTTTTTTGTGTGTGAGTGGCTAGCTTTAATTTTTTTTTTTTTTTTTTTTTTTTTTTTTTTTTTTTGTGACAGGGTCTCGCTATGCAGTTGAGGCTGGCCTTGAGCTCACTTTTGTAACCCAGGCTGGTCTCAAACTTGCACTAATTCTCCTGCCTCAGCCTCCCGAGTGCTGGGATTACAAGCGTACACCACCACACCCGGCTTCCTAGCTTTAAATTTTTAACATGATTGTTGACATGAAAAAATCTAAAGTTAGCCAATATTTCTACTTGGAACAAGACAACAGAAAGCTTGAACATTTTAATTCTCAAATATATTCTCAACCATTGTACCCCAACTATTTCACTTACTAGTGCCATTCACTGTTTTATTTTCCACCTGGTTTTTGTAACGCCCAAGTTAAGTACTTTCAGGGTTATTATTTTATATGTTCGGTTGTTGCTTATTTTATGTTCACCATTACCTTTTGTACCTCCCTCTTTGCTTACAGATTCAGCTCCTTTACTTTTTTCTGCGGAATGCTATGCACTGTAGCTTTTAAGCATCTTGTTTGGTTATGTTTCTCCTTCACTTATTGCATGGTACTTTAGAATTGGCAATCAATTTTAGGTGACAAAAATAATTTTTGATTGGCAATTTTTTTTTTCTTGGCATTTTGAGGACATATTGCTTTCATTATTCTCTGGCCTAAATACTGCTGTGGAAAAGTTTGCTGCCCAAATGATTATTGTCTCTTTGAGTTCTCTTCTCAACACCTTCTAAGGTTTTGTCTTGGTCCTCTGTATTTGGAAGTTTCACCACTATATGTCCAGTTAAGATTTATTTTTATTTACTTTTCTAGACCATTGTGCTTTTTAAATATGATAAATCAAGCTTGTCTTCAGCTTCAAGAAGCTTTGCCTCTTTTGCAGCACCTTGGTGCATTCTTTCCAAAGCTCCTACTGAGTACTTCATCAGAATTTGTCACTGAGTTCTCTAGTTTTCTATTTTTCATGTTTTCTCTCTTCTTGTCACTCACATACTCCAGTTAAAGCCTCTTGGTCCTGGGTTAAAGTCTCTTCAGATATCTAGTTAATTTATTCTTTCCTCAATTTCTTTTTTTTGTATATATATATATATAATTATTTTATTTAAAAAACTTTATGTATTTTAATGAGAAAAAAGATCAAATAGCAATGAAACATTTCAAAACAAGTTAGTAGGATGGTTACAATAATTAATAAAATGCATATTGTTATGTTCATAGTATTTATTCAGAGGACAAGGTACAGACTTGATATCTTGTCTAAACAACATTAGTGCAAATTTTTATTTTCAATGAACTAAGAAAGTAGCTGTATATCTATCCTAACTCTTTTGTGTATACATATATATATATGTATTGTTTTTTCTTTTTAAAGTTCTAATGCTATGAGATAATATTACACAATGTCTTCTAAGTAGATTGTAAGTGAAAGGTTCAGTACAAATCATAAAACAAAAATTATAATTAAACCATATTCAGAAAATTAATTAAATATTAATTAATTAAAATTAAAATTAAATTAAATATCCAAGGCAATATTCCAAAATTAAAATCAAATCATGAGTCCAACTTAGAGGCCAGAATGTTGTCATATGTATGAATCTTGAATCAGTTCAGAGTACTCGCATAGTACTTGTTTTTTTTAATTTTTTATTACTTTTAATAAGAAATAACAATGTGACATTTGCAAATGATAAAATGCACATTGTTGTTCTCATAGTAGTTACACAGAGCACAGGATGTAGACAGGATAATTTTTCTAATCATTGTTGGTACAAAAAATTTCTTCTCATTGAACTAAACAAAGTAGTTCTATACATAGTCTAGCATTCCATAATTGCAATGGATTATTGGTACAACTGGAAATGTTGGAAGCTGTTGATTTAAGCCTTAAAATACTAATCAGCTCAGTTGGGCGTGGTGGCACACACCTGTAATCCCAGCACTTGGGAGGCTGAGGCAGAAGGATCAGTGTGAGTTCAACACCAGCCTGGGCTACAAAAGTGAGCCCAAGGCCAGCCTAAACTGCATAGCGAGACCCTGTCTCAAAAAAGGCAAAAAAATAAAAAAATACTAATCAACTCAGCATACTAATCTAGCTTTATGTTTTGTTTTATACCTTGTAATTAAACTTTTCTGCTAGGTGGTTCAGGGCAAATTAAAGCAAGACCTGTATAACAAAACATGTAAACTTTTGTATCTCCCAAGATCAGTCAAATCCCCTCAGGATTTACTCTGAAACCATGTACAGTGCTTTGCAGAACTGTTGTTAGTGTCAGCTGTCTGGATGAGTTGCAGCCATTGCTTTACCAGTTTGCTCTCTGTAAAAGCCCGAGAGAATGTTTTCTCTCTAGGTGACTCTCCTTAGGCCCACTACACATCGTCAATTCCTTTCCTCTGTGGTCCCATAATCTCCTTGAACAGAAAATTTGGGAAACCACTGAAATATATGATGTTACAGCACAGGTTGTCTTATGTCCTGAGTCCTCACTGACCTGAAGGGCTAGGACCAAAATTTTGACAATCCTTGTAGCCCTTCCTTTTCTCTAATTTTTGGTTTGCAAACTTAGGTTCTTAACTGTTCAAAAGAGAAGATTTGTGATATTATTACCCTATAACATAAGTACTTGAGCTTAACATCACTGTCTTTCTGAATATCCAGTGCCTTAGACTTAATGTGAAACAGGTATTTTCCATCAATCATTGCTATTTTAATAAATCCCTATACAATGTGAGAAAAGCAGTTACATATTTTTACACAGACATTTAGAAATCTAAATATATACAAAATTGTAAGCAGTCAATCCTACAATATTTTTCCTAGTCTCTTGCTCTCATTTAATACCCTTTCTTGTTTTCTTATAAACCAACCATTTACTTGGGAAAGAGTATAGTAGTAGCTGAAATTACATTAGAAGCAGCACACATCTAAAAGACCAGAACGACAGGCATTCCAAGCATAATTTTAGTGTTACACATTGTTATCTTCAGTGTGAAAAACCATTTGGAGCGTCCTAGGACCATTATCTAATTAATCCTGTGTATATAAGTGCGTGGCTTTACTCCTGCCATGTTTCCTATCTTTTCTGTTTGCAGCCACTTCATTGTTTAATGCTTAAGTCCTTGATGTCCATTCAGCTGTGTTATGCTTTTCTATTTTTATTTCTTCTTTTGAGTTCTTACACTAGGAAGACTATGAAGTATTTACACATGTAGGTCTGGTTTATTTCACTTATGAGTATATCTTCAAGATACACTCACTTATATATGTAGTCTTCTAGTTTATCATTCTTTATAGCTGAGTAATATTCCATTATAAAAAAAATAGCGTATCTTTTTCAACTGTTGTTCAGATGATGGGCATTTTGTTTGTTTCCAAAATTTGGCTATCACAAATTGTGCTGCTATGAACATATTTGCATAGATATCACTATGATATGATATTTTCAGTTCTTCTGAGAAAAGTCCTGGGAGGGGGATAGCTGGATTGAATGGGATTTCCAGTTCTAGTTTTTAAAGCAGTCTCCATTGCATAGTATCTGAATAGGTTAATATGTACAAAAGTATCAACTAAGTATATATTTCCATGGTGGTAAAAGAAAATACTAAGAATACAACATAACAAACATACTGGAATGATAAATATATGACCAGAACTTCTAACAGTTTGGGGATAGGATATCATACAAAGTTGTAGTATGTTGTGTACATGGACAGTGTCCATGATGCTTACTGGTGGCCAGGAGTCACTTATGGGACTGAGCTACTGCCATTTCCTTGATATCCAACCTGTAGAACCAGACAGAATCATGACCCATAGAATGCATGAGAAGTCCATTTGTAGAATATGCTGATGGACATATTCTGCTGCTATATATAAAAGAATAGTTGAAAGGCTGCTTTTGTACACCTCTTTTTCTCCTGTGTTTAATTGTTTGCCCTATTTTATGGGTTCTCTCCATTCTCCTTCATGGAGTTGTGGTCATTTTGATCCCTCTGTAGAATGTCCTTTAGTAAACTGTTCAGGGTTGGCTTTGCCATCATGAAATTCTTTAGTTGTTCTTTGTCCTGGAAGTATTTCATTTCTCCACTAAACTCGAAAGGGAGTTTGCAGGGTATAGCAGTCTGGGCTGCAATTGTTTTCTTGAAGGACTTGAAGTACTTTGCTCCATGTTCTTCTTGAATTAATGGTTTGTAAAGAGAAATCTGCCATTATTCTGATAGGTTTTCTTTTAAATATGATCTGTTTCATTTCTCCAGCAGCTTTTATACACTACTTCTATGCTGAATTTCTGGAATCTTGGTTATTATATGTCTGAGTGTGGTTTTAATTGAGTTGATGTTATTTGGAGTTCTACATGCTTCAGTTACCTGAGTGTCACACTCTTTCCCCGTATTTGGGAAGTTTTCTGCTATTACTTCTGCCCATATTCTTTTTATATCATTTGCGTTGACTCCTTCTTTCTCATTGATGCCTATCAGTCTTACATTGTTCATCTTTGCATTGCCTTGTCGATGTTGAACTATTTTTTTTCCTGCATCCTAGCTGCTTTTAAGAGATCTTTTCTTACCTTTTCCCTAGCTGCAATGGTGTCTCTAAAGTCTGAAAGTCTATTTTCACTTCCATTGAAACAGTTTTGCCAGCTTGTAATTGAGGTTTTAAGTTCCTATGTAGCACTTTGAGTATACTTCATGTGTTCTATTAGTGTCTTATATTGCTCATTCAAGGATTCTATCATTTTTTTATTGTCTATTTTTTTATCAGTGTCTTTAGAAGCACTTAATACTTATTTTGTTATAGGTAATATTTCTTTTTTTACTTTAGAAATTATTTCTGATCTGATTTTTGCTGTACCTTTCTGTAGTTATTCTTTACTTCAGATGCTATTATTTCAGAGATTTCAGGTGTATGATTTCTAATTTCTTCTATGCTATTGTCTCCTGCATTTGTTCTGGTTGGGCTCGGGGCCTGAGAACACATTTTGCTCCTTCTCTTTGTCATTTTGTACAGCACTGTCCTCTGACCTTTGGTGTAGAGCTCTGGTAGAGTTCTTACCTTAGCACCAGATCTGGATCTACCAAGTTCAAACTCGTCCAGGTGCGTGTGGCTTGGCCTGGCTTCTGTGCTCTGCTTCTTCCTGCTGCAGCCCTTGGAGGTAAACCTGTTGTGCCACTCTGGCAAGATGTTCTGTTCCTGGATCAGCTGGGTGACTCTTGTCTCCAGCCTCTCTGCAGAGAGTGCTGCCACAGGGTTCCACACTGGGCACGTCTGATGGATGAAGTTTCACTCACATGCTGGGCCTTGTTGCTAGGTCGAATGAGTTTCCAGTGGGCCCAAGGCAGTCCCACTAGCCTTCCTCAATTTCTAACATTTTTCCACTGAGCTTCTGATTTCAAAATTCTTGTTTTCAATTGCATTTTGACTGTTTTTTTATGGAAAAAGGTAAAACAAATTTTCATAAAAATATAATTGGATAATAACAGTAGTACATGACATCACATTGTCTTTAAAATAGTGGCTTGGGGTGAAAAATGTGGTCATAAAAATTTCTCCAGTTGGCATTAGCACAGATCTTCCTTTTTAGTGATACTGCTATTGTAACTGACTTCCTTATTGTTTCATTATGGTTTTTCTCAAGTTACAGAAATCTACATTACTTTGTGAAGAATTTTCTTCATTTTGTGATTTGTGTGTGTGTGTATGTGTGTGTGTGGCTGGCTCAGCCTGCTCTTCGGGCAGCTCTGCCACAGCATGTGGTGCTAGGAATTGAACCATGGTCCCTGCAATTGCCCAAGCTTGCCTAAGTAGGCGCTTTAGATCACTAAGCTATCTCACCAGGACCTCTTCTTCTCTCTCTCCTTCTCCCTCTCCCTCTCCTTCTTCTTCTTTCTTGTATGTATTTGGTACAGGGTCTAGAGGTTCTATAGCATCTCACTACATAAATTGGACTCGTAGTGATTTTCCTGTTTTAAGCCTCTCAAGTACTGGGTTTACTGGTACACACCACCACGCCCAGTCTCAGTCACGCTCTCAATACACCCCAGGGGTGGGGCCAGCATTGCATACAGGGGATCTAATCCCAGCCTCTGCACTCTGCCTAAGCACATGTTATAGTCTGCTGAGCTATCTGGCTGGCCCACCCCTATTCTTCATTTTAAACGCATTTTTTTCTGCATGATCTCTTAGGCTGCCACTCATGTCAAGATATTTGCTTGCTTTTTACAACAGTGACAACTGAACTCAGGGCCTCCAGACTGAGCTATTTTGGCCCCTCAATTCATGAACTTCATTCTTTCCACCCTTCTGGTTGCAAACCCAATTGGATGAGAACTGAATGAAATTCAGTTCAATTTGGACCTCATAGGGAAATTTATTTTGGTTCTCATCCAGTTAAGTTGGTGACAAGAATCCCGGGAAGAATCAAGTTCGTGGACTGAGGTGTCACTGTATATCCCCAGCTCTGATTGTATTTTTCAGTTTGAAGCCCAAGCCTCACTGCTGATAAACTGCCCACATCAGGCTTGAATTTATGATCCTCCTACCTCAGTGTCCTAGACTGTTGGGATTGTAGGGATGTGCCACCACACCTGGCTAAGAACTCAAGGTTTTTGCCTAAATTTACTGCTAGCTCTATATGCTGATTTTCACTCATGGTAGAACGTTTCCACATGTACTTCACTTTTCTGAACCTGTGAAATTTAGGATGCTATCTCTCTCCCCTTGTGGAACCTCACTGCAGACCATGCTGTCGAAACATCCTTTCAAAGTAGATTAACATTTGCTTTCATCCACAATTCCCAAAGTGTTATTGAGCAGGCTGGGTTTTTCTTAATATATTAATTTACTGGTTTGGACTTTCTTGACAACAGGGTTACTATAAATTTGAATCAGCAACCCATGCAATATGCAGGTCCAGGGTTTTTATTTCACAGAGAATATTTTTTTTTATTATCCAGAGTTCAGCCAGAGGCAAACGGTTCCCTTTATGGTTGCCCTGTACTTATAGGTTCCTTCTTTTTCCTATTCCACGTCTTCCTGAGGGTGTGCACGTTGAGTTGGCCTTGGTTTTATCCAAAACTCTGTTCTAGTACGTTGCCTTTTGTGGACACAAGATCAGCAAGACGAAATCTCCACTCTTCTTCCTCTAGGGCATTTGAAGTTTCAGATAATCCAAGTCCTCTTTTCTTTCTTTCACTTTTCTCTTTCTTTCTTAAGAGAGAGAAAAAAACAAGAAAACAGGAAGATGGTATTTGTTTAAATAATAAACATCATTCTAGTTGGGAGATTTTCAGGTTTCTCAACCACAGACCTCAATACCTCTTTCTTAATAATTATGATTCCCATCATGTGTGTAACCAGATGAGAACAAAACAGTGGCCTTTTATTTTAACTGGATCATTTCCATCTTTATGAAGTTTAAACCTTGGTGACAGTTCATCTTCAGTGACTTCTAATTTTATTTATATCCAACTTGTTTCAATTGTGGGCAGAAGCGTGAGAGGAGGTGGGAATTATCTGAAAGACCCGGAGGCATCATAAGGACATGGGGGACAGAGAGCAACTGAGTTCCAAGATAGACTGGAAGGCTGACAGCCACCCAGGTTGGGCTCACTCAAGATCTTCAGGGTTATCTCCCTTTGTATATCTGCCTTATTGTTCTTTCCTTTCCTTTAGGTGGACTTTTGCCTGCTCCAAATGCACATGGCCATGGAGAGCCACTGCACAGGTCACTAGCACACAGGTCCTACCTTCATGCATCCAGCTCAGAGGGAAACTAACCTTCGTCTCCTTTCTCCGGCAGAAAAGGGTTGGGCGGACGCTCCTAGATCCTGAAGCTATTGTGGTTCTCTCACATAAGGTAATGGAACAAGGCTGCATCATTCACATGTGGTGTCTGAGCCAGACTCTTACGTCAAGCAGTTGTCAAAGAACGGGGAGACTTAGGGTTGACAAAGTGCCTCCCCAAATCACTCCAGCATCCCTAAGCAGAGGTTAGGTTATTGTTGGTATAATTTCTCCTTTTTTTCATTTATTTTTTATTACTTTTAGTAAGAATTAACAATATGATAGTTTCAAAACACATTAGTAGTACATTCACAATAATTGACACACTACATATTATTGTCCTCAAAATAGTTACACCGAGCCCAGGGTGTGGACATGGTACATTTTCTAATCGATATTGGTAAGGAAAGAAAAAAAGTTGGTATAATTTCTTGAAGATTGACCAAGCACTTGGTAGATAATAACAATAGAAATAAAGGACCATCTTTCTCTTTCTTTTCTTTCTTTCTTTCTTTCTTTCTTTCTTTCTTTCCTTCTAACAGGGTCTAACTATGTAGATCGCACTAGTAGTGATCCCCCATGCTCAGGCTCCCAAGCCCTGGGATTGCAGGCTGTGCCCCAATGCCCAGCACGCCCCACCAGGGCGGTGGGGGGTGGCAGCATGGCACAGTGGGGTCAAACCCAGGCCGCTGAGCTCTGCCTAAGCAGGGGCTTTAATCCGCTGAGCTATCAGGCCGGCCCTATCATAAGACATTTCTACAGGAGAGGATGAATAATGCTCTGGAAAAGGAAATGAAGAATTAACCAAAGGTTGATCCTCAGCCCCACCTGGTTTAGATGACACCGTTAAGTGGGAGGACAAGGGCTCCTTGGAGGGAGGACTACAGAGGAAGACGTGACCTCCGGGGCTCCGGGTTTTCATCAAAGGCCAGAGATAGAGCACTGACAGTGAGCACGTGCACTTTAAAAATAATACTGGAGGTCTGGACTGGGGACAGGCACCCAGTAGGGAGCTCAGCTGGCTGTGGGCCGGGAGGTGCAGCAGCCTGAGATAAGGACCTGCAGATGCATGGGGCTGAGATGGAGGGGACAGCGAGGGCTGGACGCCACTCTGCTGAGGACCACACCCTGCTAGAGCTGACCAGTGTGCTCAGGGGTCTGTGGTCTTCGTTTCCTTGAATGCATCTTTCATTTTCTTCTGGTTTCTTCCTATTTTCCTCTTTCCATTTCCATCAACCCATATTTAAAGATCCAATTCAAGCTCCACGCTCCCTGTGATGATGCATTTCAGAACCGTGGTGCTCGCTCCTGCCTCCTGCGCTCCTTCTGTCCCCCATCATTGATCAGCCGGTTCATCCTGGACCACCCTGTGCCAGTGCGCTGCACCGCTCTCTGTCCCTTACACCATCACTGAGTTGCACACGGCCCACATCACATTTACCAATAAGACCTGAAGTCCAGGAGGGAAGAATATGTCTTGTACCTGTTTGTATTCTTACAGCATAATAGAGAGTGGTGCTCACATAGTAGGTGCTTTAAGGTGGATTTGCACTGACAGCCTAGGTTCTGGTTCAGGACCTTTGCCAAGTCTCTTTGTGGCATTCAGTCTAATTACAAACAAGAGCTGACATCAAGTCTCCATTTCCTCTGTCTTTTCAGTACATATTTCTTGAGCACCTACTCTGTGTTAGGGTGAGTTTCTGGAAGAGAAGCTTCAGATAAAGAAAGCTAATGCATGGGGCCCAGCAGGATGGCTCAGTGGTCTAAAGCGCCTGCTTGGGAAAGCTTGGGTGGCTTCAGGGACCGCAGTTCGATCCCTGGCGCCACATGCTGCGCCAGTCCTACCCTTGGGGCAGGCTGAGCCGGCCATAAAAATGAATGAATAAACAAATAAAGGTTCTGAAACAAGAAAAAAATAAATAAAATAAAATAAAAAATTCTTTAAAAAAAATAAAATAAAGTTTTTTTGTTTTTGTTTTTGTTTTAAAGAAAGCTAATGCATCAGACAAAAGATGTGAGAAATTCCAGGAAAAGAAGCAAGGACTTACAAAGGAAAGGCATTATTTAAACAGTCCTATTTAGACATTGGAACATTAACTAAATTGTTTCGCAAACTCCCTCCTGAGTTCCTCGAGCACTCTGAGCGTGCAGTTCCTATATTATAGCACTTACCACATTGTATTATAGTTATTTTGTGTGATTCCACTTTGGCCACAGACTGTGAGCTTCAACACCGAATCTCCAGCACTTAGCACAGTCACGGACCTCCGTAAATATTTTAAATAAATTAATGAGTAAAATAAGGTGAGCATCCAAGGGTTCTCAACCTCCAGAAATGCGTTCAGACAGTAAGCACGCTGATACAAACTCTGTCCTCAGAGTCATGTGGAGAGGTTATAAATGGGGGAAAGGTATAGATTTTACCCTTAAGGAAAGTATGAATTGAATGGAATAGCAGAGCCCATGCATATGAAAAAGATTTGAGATGATGTATCAGATTATCTAAAAGTAACTACATTTTCAAGCTTTGAGACAGACATTTATGAATTTCATCAGAGCCATAGAAGTAGTAGGGGTATGTGGGGGGGGCTTCTTAGAGTTGATTTTACAAGAAATGGTGAAAAGAAACAGAACACATGGAGTCTCCCCATCTCTGCATCGAAAAGGCAGTGGGATATGGGCTGTGTGTGAGGATACCTGAGCACTTGAGAGCCACCGTATTGGCAGGAGACCTCCTACCCCTTTGTTGGCGACTCACACCCTGGTCTGCGCGTGTGCACACACTCGTCGCCGTAGCGAGAAGGCAGGTGACGGGCTTCAAGTGCTTCCCCTCTCTGCAGAGAGCCTTCGAGTGCTTTGTCACCTGCTCTCATGTGGCCCCTTTGAAGGGAGCAGCTTCGCCACTCTCAAGATCTCTTCCAGGACAGCCCCCTCCACAAGTGCCCCCATTTCCAGGATGTGACACCCAGCTCATTCAGTTACGACTCTTTGTGCCAGTCCCTTTGATCATCTTAGACACAGGTCAGCGACCTGTATGGGAGTGGTCAGAGACAGACAGGGCCAGATGAGGACTGTTTATCTGTCTCGGGATGGAGGGCGGAAAGCACACGTCCTGCTTGGAGGTCTGCTCTGCTGGGTAGTAGGGTGTTGAAAAGACTCATAGTCTACCCACACTCTGCCCTCCTCAGACGATACTATGGCCTCAGAGCTTATGCTATACCTACATTCATTGATTGAACAAGTATTTCTTATACAACCATGGTGCGCTGGTGATTTTTCTAGGTGCTGGGCATAAAGGGACAAAAGAAAAAATAGGCTCACCCATTTCATGGAAATTACATTCAAGTGTGTGGAAAATAGCCATCAGGTTTATTTTACATGAGACAATTTATAGATATTATTAAGAAAATAAACTAATATCATAGAGAAGGATCAAGGAAGATGTCCCTAAAGTTGAGATATCTGAGCTAAGACTTAAAGGCCAAACAAGGGACTGGCTGCAGGAAGAACTAAGGAAAAGCTTAGAGAAGACGCCGAGCAGGCACAAGGGCAGAGGCTCTGAGACCCGCTCAGCGCGTACACCAGCAAACACGCTGGTCTGAGCGTGGCAGGCAAGACAGGGTGTGAGGGGAACCAGAGCAAAAGGCAGCAAGACCCACGCAGCGTGCTAATTTATGGCCGTGCGTTTGAGTTTTACTCGAGCGCAATGGGGAGCCGCTGGATCACCTGAAGCAAGGAATGACGTAATCCCCCCCGACACATGCACGAGCCCAGAAAACCCTCACAGCTAGCCTGCTTCACCAAATCACACCTCCCTGTGCGGCCTTGGGCTTATCACCTCTCCTGAAACAGGAGACCTGCCATGTGCAAAGTTCAACCAGCGTCCTCAAAGGCTGCTGTAATAACATGCCCAGTCGGAAAGCTTAGAAAGTTAAGGCGACTTTTTTTCTTGTGGGATCCTTCAAAGCTTAGGTTGATGAATGGAGCACAGACCCACTAAGGCCCCAGCTCACTGAGGTCACCAAAAGTCATCACAGCCATCTTGAAATTATTCCGGACACACTAATGCTTTTGCCATGTGAAGAGGGCTCACCAGCAGCGTTTTGTTTTGCTGGTAGTTTCCATTGCTTTCCCTGTGGGATTTTTTTTTTTTTTTTTTTTTTCTGATTGTCTAGCCCGAATTCTTTACCTTATGGCTTAGCCTAACTTTTCCTCCAGAAACCTAGGAAGTTAGATCTAGAAATTACCTTGGAAAACATCTCGTCCATCGTCTCAGTGTTCAGATGAGTAAGCTGAGCAGCCCACAGAGGAGACATGAGTTGACAAAGACTGTGCCACCAGGGTCTTGAGAGCCCAGCCTTCTGTCTTTCCAGGGTACCTGGGCAACATGAAAAGGGACAAATTAAGTAAACTCGGATTGGCACCAGGAGTCATAAACAGACCCCTATGTTAAAAAGCCAAGGAGAATTTTCTAGCATGAAGAATCTGGAAAATGGAAACAAAGATAGTGAAATCACAGGACATTTCCTCTGAAATCTATTGGTTCAGAATCTCTGAATTAAGTGTGGACATACAAATCCTCTGTGGGGATGAAAATCTCATCCATATTTTCATATCTGCAGGAGGTTTTAGGTAGAATATTGGGGACAGAAGAAAAGGGTCAACTGCCAGGGCTTGTTCCTAATTCCTGAGGGCCAGGTGGCTCACCTTGGGCCAGGACAGACAGGTGCAGGGGTGGGGTGGGCCAGTTCTCTTTGAGGGGTGAAGGGGATGGGCCCTGGTAATCCAATATCCTCTTGGTGCCACTCAGCACTCCAGCCCAAATCCATCACTGCAAATGAACCAGGTGACAGGATTAAATATCCCCTAATTGTAGTCCCCTGGGAGGGGCTGTGCCAGCTGCCTCTTCCACATGCCTAGCCCAGCAGATGGGAGATCAGATATCAAAGGGTCACTTGTGATGGGACTGGAGACAGCCTGGGTCCTGGCCATCTGGGCCCACTGGAAGGAGGAGCTGAGGGGAAAGCAGGGTGTGCTAATGGGCCTGAAAACAGAACCTCAGTGCTGCCTGCCCCTTGGATTTTTCTCATAGGCCTGTACAACTCCATCTTTGCATTGTTCGTCCTCCTTATTTGCTAGAATAAAATCTTGGCTCTCATAGCTTCTCCTCTTATCCTGTGAAACTCGCAGCTGGAAAGGGTTAGGGTTCATGTCACACAAATCCAGCTATACCCGAGGGTACATGGGAGTATGCCCGCTCCAATGGCTGTCTTTGTGCAAGCCTGCACCACACGCAGGACTCTACAAGGTGAGGACTGCTTGTCTGTCCCTCCACCCCACCCTAGAGTGACTTAGCACAGAAAAGATATGTAAGGGAGTTGAAGAAGGATTTGATGTTCCACTCCAACAGAGGAACTTCAGTCTTCACAGGCAGCTTGGACATCATCTCCCGGCTTCCAGCACAGACTCTGCAGCCTCAGGCTTGGATCCTTCAGCTTTCCGTCACAGGTTCTCCAGCTTCCGTGGCAGACTCTGTAGCCTTCCACCGCACACCCATTAGCTGACTGACAGAGACTTGCATGGAGCACCGCAGTGAGCTTCAGACCTTGGGACTGAATCCTTCACTCTCTGGTGTGCAGACGCCCTCTGCACGCTTCCTCATCTGACTCTGCAGCTGACCATCATAAACCAATCTTATAATTTCTTATACATTTGTACATCCTGTGTTATATCTATGCCTTCTATGATATCTGTTCCTCTAGTAAAACCCTGACTGATACAATGAGAATATTAAATAAGGTTCCAGTGACCTTTCAAACTGCATCATTATTGGAAATGATGACATTTCAACAAGGGCAGGGAGGGCTCTGTTCTGATTGGGACAGCCAGAGAGTTCTGGGTATCAGTGCCTACATTTAGAATAATCTCATACAGTCCAGCTATAACTGAACAATTTTCCTTTCTTCTCCATTTGTTCCTTCTCTCATTTGTTTATCCACTCACTTAAGGAATGCACTTTGAAGGATTTATTATATTCCTAGACATCTGCTAATGGCTACAAAGGTGTAAAACATAGATAATGGCCTTTGTCTACAGACAGCTGTACCTTTGGATTTCGCTGCTTTGTGGTGACCTTCAGCTTCCTCATCCTTCACAGAAAGTGTGAGACCTTCCCTGGGTCTGTCATAGTGTTGCCCAAAAGCTGGTTTGTATGAGATGATGGGGAACGCTCCTCCCAAAGAGCTCTTCTGCAGGCCTGTGACAGTAGACAGCATCAGGAGTATTGGCTTAGCTCTGTGAATAGCATGCCGAGGCCTCCAGGGAGCTGATGGAGACCTCACCCCTTTCTTCTGTGGCTTTCTTCTTCCCTCACTCGGGTTCTAAACACAGACTTAGTCCAAAGAGAATCAACCCACTCCTGATGATAAAGGGACAATGGGACTTCTGGGTGATTCTCTGGGCCCACGGACAAGAGGCCTGTGGTCCAGCGTGCCAAACAAACCGTATTATTTTGGAGAGTCAACAGCAGAACTACAGGCTAAGAATAAAGGACTTGGATCACTTCTGCATCCCCTGAGGTGGGTACAAACCAGCTAAACACATCAATATCTAGTTGTGGCCCAATGTGAGGAAAGCCAGGAAGCAGAAAAACTACAGGCAGTTGGAGGAGGTTGGTTCCTGGTGGCAGTTTCTGCTGGCTGGCGAAACATCACCGCGGAAGCCACTTTGCCTAAATGTTGGAATTAACTGGAGTAATTGTCAAAATCTAGGCACTCAGATTTTGCCATGGAGGGAAAAAAAAATATCTGATTTTTAAAGTTTGGAGTGGAACCTAGGAAGTGATTCTGGTACTTCAGAATGCTTGAGGAACCCAGATCTTAACAGGCATATCATTGCTTATCTGTTTTTCTTACCTATTCAAGATGGATCATGGTGTTTGGCACAGGATGGTACTCAGTGAAAATTTGTTGAACAAATGAATGAATTGAAATAAACATAAGTTTAAAAAGCAATACATAGAAAAAGACAACAGTTTCTTTAGGATTTTAAAGGTTTTCTAGGCTCCATTGCACTTTGTTGTGCCTGAGTCTCAATACTCAGGGTATCAAAAATACAAGACCTAGATTGTATTTTCTGTCAGGCTTATTCTCAATAAACAGAACTTTGTTCCCACTGGAACAAAATAGAATCAACACAAGAATGACCTGTCATGTTTCTTTTCTCACCATATTTTATTATTATTATTGCATTATCAGTAATAGCAGTAATAATAAATGCATTTACTTGCATTATCTCATTTCCTCATTAGGGATCTTATGAAAGAGATAGGGAATTATTATCCCCATAATAAATGAGAAAACTAATGCACAAAGAGGACATCTATCTCATCTACCCTGAGATCACACAATTCGAAAATGGCAGGCTGAGGATCAAACCAGACTACTGCCTCAGGATAGATGTGCTTAATACTCTCCCTAGCTTCCAAATGAACTCCTCCAGGCTGCACCCAGGGACCCCCATGTATGTCATTCCAAATGCACAATATAGCATGACTGGACTCATTCACAAATCTTTAGTCAAGGTGTGTTCCTTTGTCAAGGACTCCCTTTTGACGAAATCTCTTCATTTTATGTAGGATCTCATTAAGAGGTTGAGTAAGACAGATAATGTAAAGAATCACTCACTGCTAATTGAAACACAGGTAAATCTCTTCTGAATTTAGAGCATAAGTTAATAGGAAAAGTCCATTCATTCTATAAAAATTTCGTTTATGCTTTGTGGGCTGGCAAATGATGGGCAACTTGCATCACCCACCTGAACTGAATCAGGGTGGTGCTGGGTGTGAGAGGCCCACCTGACTGCCGACTGTTGCTGGCAACAGAAGAGGCCAAACTGCAGAGGAAGGAGGGAGGCTGTCGGGAGCTGGCGGATGCTGTTGGAAAACTGTTAGGGAGCTGCTGGCTTTCTTGGACTATTCTGTTGGAGGGCCTTGTGTGGTTTCCTGATGAACTTGGCTATTCTGGTCAGAGTAGGAGCTTGGGCCTCTGTTGTTAATAACAATGACTATGGTTTACTTTGGGGGACCTCTGCTCTTTACTTCGCATGCTGCTTCCTGTCTCCAGAGGAAAGAGAGTGCACTGCCCAGCCTCCAGGAGAAGCTTGTCCTGTTGGCTTTGCTGATGGGAACTCAGCTTCCCTCATTGCCGGAGGAGCTTGGGACCTCACTGTGGCTGAGGGTGGCTGTGGTACTTTTAGGGGAGCTCTGACTCTTACCTTGAGCACTGTTCCTGGCTCCAGTGCAGATCCCTCAGCCTACTCGCACGGATCCTTCATCCCGCTGCACAGACTTCTTGGCTTCCACCACTGACCTTTGGCCTTCCTAGAGCACACCTCTAAAGCAGGCCTGCATGATACCTTGTCCTGGGCTCTAAGCCTTCCATTGGACTTGTTGGAGGCATTGTTATGAGCTCTAGCTCATCAGCTGGACTCATGCAGGACATTTTCCTGGGATCCAGGCCCTCAGCTGAATTCGTTGCTCTTTAATGTTTGGGCAGATTTCTTGCATTCTCTTTATGTATATGATACTTTGGGTGAATATTATAAATAATCTTATAAAATGTGCCCCGTATTATATTGTTGCCCTTTCAAAACCCCAAACTATGACACGTGTGCGTATTAGAAGTGTACCTGTCTTAGAAGTCAGAACATGTGCACACTCACATGCCACAGTTTGCGGAAACATCCAGTCCTAAACTGAAAATAAATTGGCAAATGAGTTGCCTCTCTTTTCGGTTGTCCCAGAGCCAGTTCTGTGTACTGCTGGAATATTCCAGCCCCCCACCACCTGCACCCAGCCAGACAGTGGGCTTGTGTATTTTTAACCATTCAATGTGGACTTTAAGACAATTTCACTGGGGAATCAAAAAAAAAAAAAAAAAAAAAAAAAGTCATCCCAGCCTCAGGCTGGATCTAGGTGACACACAGAGAATAAAAAGTAATGATGAATTTTGGGGCTGGGGAGATAGCTCAGCAGAATAAGCACTTGCCTGGCAAACACAAGGACCTGAGTTCAAGCCCGGGCTCTGAAAAAAAAAATCTCTTCATGGGCCAGTGATAGATTCAATTGGGATGAGAAATAAATAAATATGTATGTATGTATGTATGTATGTATGTATGTATGTATTTAGTTATTTATTTGGTATACTATGAAGTTCAGACTCGTAGTGATCCTCCTGTCTCAGCTTGCCCAGTGCTGGAATTACAGGTATGTATCACCACACACCATTTCAGTGGCCGGCATGACACACCTGGGGTTTTGGCACCAGCACAGCGTATGGTACTGGGGATCTAACTCAGGTCCCTGAAGCTTGCCATGCAGGCACTTAGGCCTCTGAGCTATCTCCCCAGCCCCTAAACTGCTATATCTTAAAATAGCATTGGCTTCAAATACAAGAATAGGGACTAATATCCAGCCCAACCCTTTACCCTAAATATCTTATTTTTTAAAATTTTGTAATATTTAGTATTTTTACTTATTTTTATTTTTTAATTTTAAAGAGAAAGAAATAGCAATTAGACAACTTCAAAAGAGTTAGTAGGAAAGTTATAATAATTAACACATTGCATATTGTTGTCATAGTAGTTATTCAGAGTGCAAGATGCCGACATGATATCTTGTCAACCCTAAATATTTTATTTTACATTTTTTTACAATTTTATTGTTTTTAATAAGAAATAAGAGTGAGGCAGTTTCAAAACACATTAGTAGAGCAGCCACAATAGCTGACACACTGCATCATGCTCTCTTCATAGTAGTTCTCCATCCAGCAAAAAAGTTTAACCCTAAATATTTTAAATAATGACTAAATTTGTAACTTTCTTAACCTGTAACTTCGGCTATCTTGGAACGCTTGAGCAGTTAATTTGTCCTAAAGTCGGTGTGATTGGTTAGCCAACCAGTTCAGTTTAACATCTATCTAGCTGTTCCAATGGGTAGAACAGCTGTCAAAATAGACCAGTAAGCCTGATGTGGTGTCACATGCCTTTAATCCCAGCATTTGGGAGGCTGAGGCAGAAAGATCAGTGCAAGTTCAAGACCAGCCTGGGCTACGAAAGTGAACTCAAGGCCAGCCTAAACTACATAGGGAGACCTTGTCTCAAAAAGACAAAAAAAAAAAAAAAAAAGATAGACCCGTAATCTTGACAACAGGTCTCTGAGTCTTAGGAAGACGAGTAAAGAAAAAAGTTACCAGCTTCCCAGTGTACCAGTGTGGGATCACTCGCTACAGAGCAAGTCTCGAAGCAGACATGAGTAAGGTAAAGGTATCCTTTATTTCTGTAGGTATCTCTTGGGTCCTGGCAAATGTGTACTCTTGTCCCTGGAGAATACTGGTTGCCCATGGAGTCTTGAGCTCCTCTTTAGGCTTGCCTCTCCCCAACCCCTCCCCCAGCCCTCCAGCCTCCAGGTCCTTGTCAGCTCTAACAGGGTGTAGGGACTGGTCAGGCCGTTCATTGGTTCTGAAGTTTCTTCTACTTAAACCAATTTGTTAGGTGCTTTGTGATTTACGGCCACAGTGGAAAATGGGGCTGGGTATTGATTCTTGGCCTTTTCTATTGCAAATGGGTGTAATGTTTTATAGTATGTCAGAATAATAGCAGTGGGCACTCTATCAATGTCAAATGTTAAAAATGATCAGCTATTGTGATGTAGGAGATTAAATATGAAAGCTTGATGGGTATATAAAAGTGAAATGGCAATAATAAAGGGATTTTTATGTTCGGCTCATTGCTCTCTGGAATCTACCTGGGGAGCTATTAGAGCCAATTGTGCTGATCAGTGACATATCACCATGGGTTAAAGGACAGGACAGGTGTGCACCTTCCCAGGTGCTGTCTGTCCTGGCAAAATGAAGTGGGAGCCCCGAGGAGGAGAGGTCAGAGTTCATATGGCCATGTTTTTAAGAGCTAACTCCCAAGATGCCTCAGACGAGAAGATACCAAGTAACTGAAGGCCAGTCAGAAGCGTCCGAGGTCTCTGCAGCCTTTCTTCTCTTCCGCCATGAGGGCTCCTTGTCTAAAGTCAGCCAAGGGAATTTGTCTCCTTCTTTGAGGTTTCCAGAAAAGGGGATAATCCCACTTGGTAGGAGCATGGAAGGTTACAACTGGACCAGCTCTCACAGGACATCTGGTAGAGCAAATCTCCTCTGGGAATTGAGGCTCAGAGATGTAAGACCGGTATCAGGCAACACAGTAGACCTGGACTAAGCCAAGGTCAAAGCTGGAACTCCTTCCAGTATCTGTTCTCAGCTGCCATAAGTATTCAGAGTTGTTCTAAATACTCTACACCAGAGTTGTCAACAGAGGAAGACTGAGAGTCAGGCATGTAAAGTTGTTTTGTTTTCTTTTGTTTTTTGGTGCAGGGTCTCACAATGCAGGTCAGTCTTGTAGTGATCCTCCTGATTCCTGCCTCCCTAGTACTGGAATTACAGGCACATGCCACCACAGCTGGACTCCGTTGCCTGCTCACCATGCCTGGGGCCAGGGCTGCTGTGGCCTGCGATGCCAGGGATTGAACCCTGGCCCCTGCACTTACCTAAGCAAGCACTTAGTCCACTGAGCTATACCACCAGCCCTCTATGCATTTATTTAGCTTTAAACTTTCTCATAGCCATATTTTTAAAATCCAAAGAAATTATCTCAACTAAGTTTAATATATTTTATTTAACCCAACAAAAACAAACAGTATCTTCTGAACAAGTAATCAATATAAAAGTCAATGAGACATTTCACACACCCCATTTCCTGCCAACACACTGGTGTGTTTTACAGGTATTGCACACCTCCATGCCAGCCAGTGCCAAGTGCTCAAGAGCAGTGTGATTAGGGACTAACAAGTATAACTTCTGACAGCATTATGTGTAGACAGCAGAACTGGGCATATCACCCAGGGAAGCACTGAGGATCTGAAAGACGACATGGACACTTTGGAAAAGTGAACAAAAATGATAATGTGTTCAGTAAATGAATTTAGCGATGTAAACATCAGAAGGCACAGCTTGACAAAATCTTAGAGAAGTGACATAAAGACAGTCTACCAGCCACCTAGGAAGACTTCTTGGTGAGGCGGAAGGCATATCAGACTTTCTGGAAGGCCTAAGGGGTCTGGGTATTTTCTGTTTACTAAGGCTGAATATGGATTCACAAAGAGGAATATCCTAGCCCTTTGTGAAAGAACAGCTTCTCAGACGATGTCCTTGTCATTGTAATATAAATGACCAGGCTCATTTTTTGAGAGAAGAGGAGAGAATAAGACCTACATATGGCCTTGCATGGAGGCTAAATGAAGTCTTAAAGCTTCTGCGGAACAGTGGTTGACCCTTCAAGGTACCCAAGTGCTTGAATCATCAACATCTTTCTCAGACACACAGGCGATGTTAGCCGTGCTGTTCTGCCCTTCACAGATATGCATGTTCAACCTATGTCCTGCAGTGCCCATTGGCTCTACCAATGGTGTGGAAGGAGATGCCACTGCTGCCAGCTGCCAGCTGGAAACCCGGCCCTTCTGGTCTTCTTTAGGGTTACCTTGAAACTCCTGGCTAGCGAATAGCAACAAGAGAGCTGCAGAGAGCAGAGTTTGGGGTGCAATGCAGCTACATTCCCGTTGCCGCTTCTGGGAGAGCAGGCCACCCTTACAATGCACACAGTGTTGACTTGAGAAGCGGTGCCAGGACTCTTTCAGCCAGAGACCCATTGGCACTCTGACAGTCATCAACCCAATCAGAAGGGTAAATTAAGGTGTCCCTCTCTCTCTTCCTCTTCTTTTTTTTTCTTGAGGAGCAGGGGGTAGTTAAAATGCTGATCTTTGAGTGACAGGTTTCTGAGCCAGGAATGAACTGTCACCACTGCCGTCCTCACTCGGAAGCCTCTCAGGAGGAGCATGTCAGGGAACCAGCAGGCTCCTCATAGACCTACGTGCTCCCTAAGGGCACCCAGGCATAAGTCACACTGTCTGATCTGCCCCCTGGGACTAGGAGGGCGAAAGCTCCAAGCTGTACCAGGAGTTGCTGGGGATCAACTTTCCACTGCTGTGGGGGAAACTCCTCCTTCTCGCCTTCTTTGCAACATTAATAATTAAATGACTTGCTTTGATTACGCAGCATCTCATTATGGAGTGACATCGGAGGCAGGCGCACAAAGGCCCACATCTCTGTACCCGCATGTGCTCCGCAAGCCACACATCAAATCACTTCAAAAAGTGATCGTAAGCAAAAATTCAGAATAAAAACACAAGGATGTATGTGTGCTTAATTACACAAGGACTTTATTAGCTGGCACTAATTAAAGCATGTTATGAAGTCTGATAAATGTCTAAAATTACTCACTTTGGTAAATAGTTTTGACGTGAGTAATTTGTTTTAAACTAGAACTTGGTGGAAAAGTTCAAACAATTTTATTTTTGCCTAGGTAGTACATTATGTGATGTCTGGGGGGATAATTAACGATTAGTGGTTTAATGACAGGAGCACATTCATTATGCTGTTTCCCAGCACCCACTAAGTCTTTCATGCTGAGTACTCAAGGAACACACGTTGTACCACCTCTGCGACAGCTGACCTCACACAGAATCGGACCCATTTTACAGACGGGAGCTGCTAAAGCAGAATGTCTGCTCTTGGGTCTGTCCATGACCTCAGGTACATAGTACCTCGTAGTCCTTTGGTCCCCTGGCCACAGGTAATGAACTAGCAAGATGACTGATGAGGGGAGGCATCTAGGCGGGGCTGCTCCTTATCAGCCCTCACGCTATGATCAGAGCATCTAGATCCCTGTAAAATGTAGAGGAAATGGGATGTTGTGGAGGTAGTGCGGTTGTGAAGTCAGCACTCTCGTCACTGGGGTTAGTGTCCTTATGAAAGAGGGAACAAGGAGCCAGCTCACCCTTCCACCATGCAACAGCACAGACCGAAAGTGTTCTCTGTGGACTGGGCACTGCCCTGGCTTGACCTTGCGCTCCCTGGCCTCCAGAACCACAAGCAGTCAATGTCGGTTGTTTGCAAAGCTGCCCTATCTATGCTGTTGTATTCGATGGCAGACCAGGTTTGACCCCTTAGAATGGAGGCAGGCTCTGTCATGAACTTGATGCTCGCATATCTCTCCCAGGAGTTGACCCAGGAGCAAAAACTTCCTGCAGAGCTTGCAGCTTTGGCAGACCCACTCACAGCTCATGTACGTTGGCCCTGTTACTGCCCCAGGTTAGCACCAGGCAAAGGACAGAGCTACGCTGTTATCTGCACATCCGAGCTATCTGTGTGCACACGGCCTAAGCCAGTGGGAAGAACAAGGCCGGAGCCTGGTGCCAAATGATGCAAGTGGACTAGGAGTACACCCTCCAGTGCCCCTTGTCTGTGTCTGGGCTGCTATAAGACCCCATAGTCTGGGAGACTGATAAACAACTGAAATGTGCTCCTCATAACTTTTAGAGGCCTGGGAGCCTAAGATCAAAAGAACCAGCAGATTCAGGAAACCAGTGATGCAAGTGACCAGGATGCCCATCTACAGTTGAACTGCCTCATGACAGAGGGGGCCAGTGAGCGCCTGCGAGCTGTTATGGAGGCACTGACCCTGTCCGCGAGGGTGTGAGTCTCCTGACCTAGCCACGCCCTAACAGCAGCACTTCAGGGAGACACAGTCAGACCACACTGGCTCCCTTGGTTGGGTCTTTGTCTCCATCCAGAATGGTTCCTCTGCGGGGCACGTTTTGGGGCTCAGAGTCACAGCCAAACTGCCCTCCTGGCATTGCACGCGAACGCATTATCTGAGACAGCAGAAAGTCAAGGCTGAGGCTAGTCTCACACCAGTCTTAACCCAGGTGTACTTCCTGGAGGCAAGAGCAGAAAACTGACAAGAGCATTCCCTACATCGTCATACAGCCCCACAGAGGATTTCTCCTCCCTCTCCTTTAATATTTTTTTTTTCTTTTTCTTAAACCAAAGTTGGAAGCTAAATCCACTGTGGGCTGAGGGAGGCACTTTAAACTTCACTTGCTTCGAAGTTTAAATGGGAAGACTTGACAGGTATGCTAATGTTCCTCTATTAAGTCTGCAGAAAATGACATTAAAGGTATTGGTTAAAGACACGGCTCAGTGTTTGAGCAATTTAATGAAGTGTTACACACAAGCTGACCTTGTAGAGGGAGAAGCTCGTGGCTCTCTCAGCGTTTCAGGAGGCCCTGGCCACTCTGTTTGACATCTGAGCTTAACACCAACCCCAGACTCATTACTGTCAGCGAGGTTCTGGGAACAGCCAAGGGGGAGACCAGCCTTTGCTTGTAAGTCCAGTGACAGAAAGGAGAGGTAAAAATAGTGGCTTCCGATCCTCGGCGTCACGAGGCCAGAGGTGCTGATTTGACTGACATGTTCAGTTTTCATAAACATGGGCAGTGGTCCCCCAGGGAAGCCTGAGCGGGCGGCAAGGAGGGGCTCTTGGAATCGGCAGGCGGACAGGGTCAGTGGAGTGGAAACAATGCCAGGGCTGTGGGCTGGCATCTGCTCACCAGGTGAGCTGGTGGAGCCGGAAGGGGGCTCTTCTGGTGGAGCAGGCAACTCCAGAGACCAGGAGGAGTTTGCCAGAGGCACGCCCTGGTGCCCCTGAAGTGCTCACCCCTAGAAGGCACCCTGAGGAACAGGATTCCCGTATCTGTACAGAGGCCTCACTCACGCATCGACTGATTCCCTCACTCACCAATTCATTATTCACCTACATCTCCATTCATTCACTGATCAGACGTCACTTCCCTCTCCAGCTGCGCCTTATTCACTGTGTCCACCAATTTCTAGAACATTGAACGCCCTTTCCTACCTCAGGGCCTTTGCGTGCCTTCTTCCCTCTCCCAGACTACTTGTAGTTTTTCACGGTGGTACTAACTTGACATTTCCTACATGAGCTTAAAAATATATGGTCAGAGAGACAGCTGGGATATTCATGAACAGCACAAAGACCACAGGCATTGCTGGGTAAGTTAATAAGTTAATAATTATTATATGCATGATTGTTTGCTTTGCTTTTGAGTACAGTCATCCACTGTATCTGCAGTTTCTGCTTCTACAGATTCAATCAACCATGGATAGAAAATTGCATGAAAAAATATCGCATCTGTACTGAACTTCTGCAGACTCGTTTGTCATTATTCCCTCAACAATGCAATCTAACTACTGTTTATACCACATTTACCTTGTATTAGATTCTATAAGTAATCTGGGAATGACTGAAAGTACAGTATACAGGAAGATGTGTGTGGGTTAAATGCAAATGCTATCGCATTTTAGAAAAGGCCCTTGAGTGCCTGCAGATTTGGGTATACACCAGGGAGTCCAGGAGCCAATGGCCTGCAGACACAAAAAGAAAAATGTAAACCTCTTAAATTCTTTCCTATTATCCTATTTGAGATCTCAGCAATTGGCACAAGCAGACAGAATTTTCTAGATAGTCATCTGCAGAGATAAGTAACCTCAGGCTGATGGACGCTGTGAAGATCCCAGCGTGCAGCTCTCGAGCCAGACTGGGTGGGACTGAAGTCATTTGGCCCCCTGGCCTGGGCTCTGTCCATTGCTGTAAGTGATCCTTATGAGATGGATACACGTAGAAGGGCCAGGTGAGGAACGCAGACCCCACAGTATTCCCCTCAAGGACAAGTGCAGGTGTGTGACCATCAGCACCAGCCAGGACATCCATGCCTGGATCTTCTGCACACTGCATGTAGGGGGGAGGCTAGGGGAGGGGCAGCCCTGCCCTTGTACGTGTTTATTCCTAACCTCAGCCAGAAAATGGGGAGCACTGAGTAGTCCCTCATCTTCTGCCCTGCGTTTTTTTTCTTTCACCCTTAGGCCTATGCCGATAGCTGCCACGTTCCACCTGCTGCTTCAACAAAGTTGCCTTGCTCCCGTGGAGTTTTGTGCAGGGAGAACCACAAGTCCAAGCTTTCTAGAGAAGCCACTTGCTAATCAGTGAACATCTGTTGAACACCTCTTTTGTGGCTTCTCCTCTATTCAGGCTCAAAAAACAATAATTGACACATTCGGCTCTGGCTTGCCGCCGGTTCTGTGCTCTGCCAGCTGCACGCACCATCTCCCTGGACCTCACAGCAGTCCTGCCTATAAGACAGGGCCAAACCTAGCCCCACCTGTCAGGTGAGGAAACTGGGCGTTAGAGAGGTACATCATTTATGTAAGGTGGCACACTAACAGAGGTACAGCCTAGATGTGAACTCAGGTGTGCCTTGCTCAAGATCACTTTGGGTCCAGGTCCAATGAGTTCCATACCTATTATTGTTGGTGATAGTGGTGCCCCCTGCAGGTGTGGAGGGCATAAGACAGGCAGCTATACACCCATGCTGGTGGTATACTCCAAAGAAGACACAAGGACCAGATACTCTCCATCCTCTGATGTCCCTTCTTGAGTTATTTGCAAAACAGACAGGAGAGAGCCCAGAAGGTTACCTCCTCCACTTCTTCACCGTATGATGCAGAATATAAGAGCACTGGTCGTGTAGGAGAGAGGACAAGAAGTGGGAGAGGTTGTCACACAGAGGGCTGACTTGAGATGCCTGGTCTCACACTAATCACCCTCTTCTTATGATACAGGTGTGGCTGCTTTCATTAGGAATTGTTTTTTTTTTTTTTTTTTTTTTTTTTGTAGTGAAAGTGTACATTAATGAAGCAGAAAAGAGCTACAGTCTACATGGGGCATGCAGGCTGGTAAACAGGATCATAGCAAGTTGGAAAATGAGGGAAAGGATCTTTTATATGCAAGATCCTGGAATGGCTTCCTCTTAGGCAAGTAAGACATTGGGTCAGTTGAAGAAAGAGAGAGAGAGAGAGAGAAAGAGAGAGAGAGAGAGCAAGCAGCCTCGTTTGGCCTAGTGCCAGATCTAAATTGCCCTGTAGAAAGATTTGCTTGGCTTCCCACCAGATGTAAATGAAGGGCTGAAAATACTACTTTCTGATTGGTTCTGTGAGTGATGTGCTCTGGAACATGGAATTAATAAAAGCCCTTCTGTGCAAACCAGTGACAGGACTGGAACTCTTGTCTTTCCTGTGCTGTTCAGATTCTACATCTATGTGATAACATGAAACAAATAAAGGGCATCAGATCCAGCAGACCCACATTTGGATCTTGGAGGACCAGCACGTTGTATAACTCCAGGTGGGGCAGGGAGGAGGAGGTGGTGACTGGCTGACAAAATATAAACATAGAAGAAACAAACAAAAACCACTTTTAAGACTAAAACAGGAATGGATCAAGAGATGGATGGAGGTCTTAGAAGACAGGAAGAAGACGATGGAAAAAGAATTCAGATATATTGCGTACCTATAGCAGTCCCATGAGCAATGTAATCATTATGCACTTCAATCTTATACTAATAAAAACATTGGAAAAAAAGCTAATGAATGGTCTTATCCATATTCATATTTAGGTTACTGAATGAGATAAAAATCTTGACTTAATTGTTTAAACAGGGCCCCAAGCGCAACCAAGGCTTTGAGGAAATTGGTGGTGGCCGAATGAGCAGACTCCAGTCTCAGACACCTGAGTTCAAACCCACACTCTGCTACTTCCAGTCTGTGTGTTGAACAACATCCTTCACAATACCTCGACTCTAGAACAGGGACCCTTGTAGCATCTGGCCTCGTAGGGATCTCCTAAGGATTTAGACCGCATGGGAAGTACTCAAAGCAACCCCTGTTCTCCATGACACCCAAAGGTCGGCTGGTACTAAGAGCCTCCCTTGGTGCCCTTTGAACACCTCCTGTGTCCCAAATGCTGTGGGAAATGCTAACCTGAACCAGGTCTCATCCTGCCTCAGGTGTGCATTCAGATAGAACAACTCAGAGAGTGGCAAGACAGAGGAAAGAGATGGAGGAAAGAAATCATCCTGACTGGAAGGGACCCATAGTGGAGAAGGATTTTGAGTTAATGGTAGAGGTATATAGGCAGGATACTGATAGAAGGATGTAAGCAGTAGTGGTGGACCTTCCACCGGTGTGCCGTAGCGGGACGCTTGTATCACTGAAATCTCTGAGAGGTTTTCCATCACTGACATTAGGGCTGTGGGCAACAGACAAGAACAGTGTCCTCACTGGACCAGTGAGGCATTAGCTAATCAGACATCTAATTCATCCTAAATGATGCTATCTGAGAAGAAAATTTAGTCAAACTAAAATTGGCACTTATCATAGTATAATTCTCCACTTGTATCTCACTAAGATGTTTCCAGCATTTTCATAAACATAAGTTCACTTATGTTTACTTTTCACTTAGGTCAGCTTCGTCGACTCATGCTTGTACAATTCCCCCTAGTCCTTTTGCAAAGGGCCGTAGTAAACTAACATGACTTGGGTTAAAATGGCATCATGCTTTCTTGGATTTGACTATTTTCAGCCTCCCAAACTCTGGGATTTCAGGCTTGCGCCACCATACCCAGTCTCAGTTGGCCTTTCAGTGAGCCCAGGTATAGGGCCTACACTGCACACCCTAGTCCCTGTGCCTGTCTAAGTAGGTACGTTAGTCCATTGGGGTTCATGGTTTCAGAGGTATCAGTTCATGGTTATTTGGCTCTTGTGCGCTGTAGCACAGTACATCACAGGGGAAGCATATGGCAGAGGTCTGTCCATCTCACAACAGCTAGGAAGCGGGGGTAGAGGGAAGGAGCGAGGAGAAGGGAGGGGTGGGGAGAGGAGGGGGAGGGGAGAGAAAGAGAAGAGAGGAGAGGAGAGGAGAAGAGAAGTGAGGAGGAGGGGAGGGAGACGAGAGGGGAGAGGGGAGGGGAGAGGAGAAAAGGGAGAGAGAGAGGAGGTACCAAGTCTTGTATCTCCTTAAAGGTCCTCCTCCCAATGACCTAACTTCTCTCTAGCAGGCTCTGCTTCCCAAAGATATCTCTACCAAGCCCACAACAACACATAGGTCTAGGTCTTAAAGGACATTTAAGATTCAAACCACGGCCTTCTCCCTTTGTGTTTTGCATCCCTTTTCTCTCTCTTGCCTCCTCTCCTCCTTTTCCTTCTTTCTGAATGAATCCCAGAGATGAAGCGATTTCTGGGATTTGATTAAGAACCACTTCTGATCCTTCAAACTTATCTCCATCATTGTCCATTTACAACATGTTCTCATGGGCAAGGGACTCAGTTACTGTGTGCAAGTGTGTGTGTGTATGTATGTGTGCATGTGTCTTGCTGTTTGTTTGTTTGTTTGCAAAATAGACAGATAATTCAGCAAAGTGTTGAGAGGAGAGAAAAAGAAGCATAAATCATTCTTAGGCCCACAGCCAAGCTGGTTCTTCAAAGAAGGAGCAGAAAACATGGAAAGAATTCCTTCATTGTCCTTCTGAAGAACATGGAGAAGACAGGAGAGAATTTTGTTCTTCTTTCTCCTTCAAGAAAAAAAAAATTGTTAAAATAAGTAGCTGACAGCATCTCTTATTTGAGTAATTCTTTGCTGGCTATAAATGTGCCACTCTACAGCACTTTATTTAGAAGTTTAAAAAAAAAATGCCTTCTCCAGGAGAAAGCTCACATCCCTGAGGTATGAGGCCCACTCCCTCCTGGCCCTCCTGGTGCCCCACCTCAGACATTCATATATCCTCCTCTAATCTGATCTAGGTTATAAAAATAAAAAAAGGAAGAGACAGCTGGTTCTCCCACACATCTGACATTTTCCTTTATGCCTGGTTTAACTTTTTTTTTTATGACAGGCTCCATTGGAGAATTTCTCCCTTCAAATGAGCTTCATGGTTTATGTTTGAAAATTTTTCTTTAGACAAACCTGGTAATTTTTCAAGTTAAAATGTGTACACTTTAACCACTTAGGAAGTTTAAGAATCCACCTGATCGGCACATAAATCTGAGGTTATTCATGTTAATGTCCCCATGTCTAACTGCACTCTTAAAAAATAATGAAACACAAGTGACATATTTTAACTTGTTTTTAAATGAAAACCCCCAGACTGTTAGGTTGCTAAGTAATTGATGAGAATCTCCGTACACTCCTGGCTCTGTCCCTAGTGACGGGAGAGTGTGCGGCGACACTGGAGTGCGCCAGGTAATTCTTTGTAGAGCGGGAAAAAAGGACAGCTCTGGCCTTGTGTCCTTTCTCCTCTCGGGGGGAGCTAGATTTTTCCCCTGGCCTCTGCTTCCTGCTGGGTCCTCAGAGAACTTTCTCCAGCTCACTGAAGTTTGTGCTCACAGGGAGCCCTGGAAAAATATAGACTTCGGAGAGCAGGATCTAAGTTTGGTTTGGGTCGCTCTGACCTGCTGAATCACCTCAGAACGCACGCTTGACCTCTCTGTGCCTCTATCTTTTTCATCTGTAGAAATCAGTTAGCAAAACTATCCACAGGCTGGGTTATACTAGGGAGAAAATGATGAGAAGATACATAGGAAAGAGTACATCCACGAGTGACTGACTTGTTGGTTTAAGTGGTGGTAAGCTACAGTCTAATACATATTTCACAAATCTCAGACAAGGCTTTTGAAAGTTATCATCAAAAAGAAGTGATGGCTCTTTAGAGTTGCACTTAGCCTGGCTTATACTATGTATATATGTATCAAAATATCCCAAGTTACCCCACTAATTTGCACCATTTTTATATTTTTCATGTCAGTTAAAATTAAATTTTAAAAATTAAAGTGGTAGGAAGCATGGGAAGTGACTTAACAGTCACTCCCACAGGGGAGAATGTGGACTTCTAGGCTTTTTCATACTCTGAATTCTCCAAATTGACTTTGTGTAAGGCAGACGGCCAGGGACAGAGAACATGTCCTCTCATCACCGTTGCTTTCCCCTTGAGTTTGGAACACTAGAGTTCCGAAGGGCAGGGGCATAAGTGGAACTCCCAGGGTGGGTCTTGAGAACTGGGCCCTCAGAGACCACATAAGGACTCTCTCCCAGCAGCCCGCTACCAGGGTCTTTGGCCTCTGGTTCAACTCACACTCGATCCCTGGACTAGCAGCAATGTCCTGCGTGGGAGCTAGGTAGAGATGCAGGCCCTGCCCTCCCATAATCTGTGCATTCACCAGACAGTGAGGAATTGGCACGCACATGGAAGCTGGAGAGGCGTAGCCCAGGACCAAGCGCTCCTGCAAGACACCAGTGCACCCTTGGGACCCTGTGTCTTAAGGCTGAAGCTGGAGCACCTGGCCTTAAAAAAGTACTGCCAGATGCACAGCAGCTCCCTGGTGGTAGTTTGGATGTGTGGGAATTGCTGGTCTCTGTTTTCCTCTTTTCTGTAGCATGGTACCGCAAGGCACCTAGTTTGGGTAGAACTGGATAGTCCCATGCTGAGACGAACACTCAACTTCAGCTGAGTTCTACACTGGAAGCATTAGGAGATTTCAGGTTGAACGGCCTCAGCTCAGAAAGCCCCAAAATACTCCAAAATATGAAATTGTGTGGGTACTGGCCTGCTACCACTATTGGAAAATGGCACACCTATGAAAGCACACTAAAAATATTGTGTAAAATTACCTCCAGGCGCTGCGTATGAGGTATGCATATAAGGTGTATAAGACATAAATGAATTTTGTGGTTAAACTTGGATTCAATCCCCAGGATATCTCATTATAGAAATCTATGCAAATATTCCAAATTCTGAAACAAATGGAAATCCCACACACTTCTCGTCCTAAGCATTTTGGACAAGGGATACTCAGCTTATACGGCGCGGCTGATGCCGATACTAAAACTTTTGCCTAGATTGTGTCAATTGATCCTCAAAGCACTCACCTTGCAGGGAATGTGTGCATATGCAGAGCAGCAAAAGAGCCTACTCAATGCCTCTCACAGGCATACAGCACTGAGGAAGTCAGAACCCTGGTCTGGTCTGCACAGTGATTTACAAATCTGGACTGCTTACATGAAACTCAGATGGAATTTCAAATGCTTCTTCAACGGAGGGAGCAGTGGATGCTAGAGATATTGGACAGAGGTTTGTAGTCCAATCAATAGTCAATCAATTAACTTAGCCTTCCAAATAGCCCTGTCCACTCACCCAGGAATAGAGTTTCAACTCCTGGTGAGAAGTCAAAGCAGCTGATGCTGCTTACCAATCAACCCTCTGCATTGATTGAGTGCCAACTGTGGGCAGCGCCCCATGCCAGGCACTGCGGGGTAGGGAGATAGGGGCACCGCAAATAAATGTATGTCTGGAACTATGAAACAGGATGCTGTCCAAAGGGCTGCTCTGTGCTCCAGAGACAGGGTTATGTCCGGCCAGTGTCTACTCCTGCTTTGAGCCAAAAAAAATTATATTGTTCTAACAGATGAGTGTATATGCTATGTTTGGTTAGAAAATCAAAACCGATGAAGGGCCAGCCAAATAGCTCAGCAGATTAAAGTGCCTACAAGCAGGCATAGAGGTTGGGGTTTGATCCCCAGGCCTGCTGTGCCAGCCCTGCCTCCTGGAGCACATTGAGACAGCAACTGAGACTGGGCATGGTGGTGCACATCTGTAATCCCAGTTCTTGGGAGGCAGTACACAGGTGGATCACTACAAGTCTGATCTAGTAGTGAGACCCTGAACACCCTGTAGACCCTTCCCCAAAATACAAAAAAAAAAAAAAAAAAAAAAAAAAAAAAAAAAAAAAAAAAAAAAAAAAAAAAAAAAAAAAAAAAAAAAAAAAAAAAAAAAAAAAAAAAGAAAGAAAGAAAAAAACAAAAAATAAAAGGAAAATTAAAAGTAGTGTAATTTAATGGATGTCCCTCTTTTGCCTCTGCCACCAGAAAACAGAGTAAATCTGCTCCAACAGTATCAGCTACTCATCTCTGCAGGCTGAGGAGAGTTGCCGGGGCTTCTGTATCCTCTGTGTGGCATCTGTTCCTTTTCATTTTGCGTTTTGCAGTGAGGACCACTGTCTTAGTTACTTTTCTCATTGCTGAGACGAAATACCTGACCTCCAAAGTTAAAGGGGAAAAGATTCATTCTGTCCCCAGTGTGTGAAGGTTTCAGTCCATGGTGGGCTGGTTCCAAAACGGAGCGGCACATGGCAGAAAGGCATCACAGAGGAGAGCAGTGCCTGGTGTTGGCAACGTCAGAAGAGCAACAAGGGAAGGGGGAAAGGACAGCTTTTCTCTGTCCCGTATGTTGTACGAAGTCTACGTGGTTTAGGGTAGTGTCAATCCAACCAGTGGACTGATCCAGCAGCCATCCACCCTTAAGCCCAGCACTGCACCATGAGTTAATCACGTGTTGTAGATTCAGCCACCTGCAAAAAAAGTCCTAAGACTGTGTGAGGCTGGGGGGAGGGGGCTTCTAGACACAAACCATACCAACCACTTTGAATCCTTTCCTGGGAATGGAGGAGGGCACGAAGCACACCAGCACTGAAGCATCTTCTGCTTCACCTTGTGTGGTGAAAACAAACAAGTAATAACCCCACAAGGCGGCTGACCTGGGTGGGAGTCGGAGGCCTGGACTTGGAGCTAGGCATTGAGCCTGCAGGGATCCCATGGGCTGGAAGGAAGACAGTCTTACTTCCCAGGGTGTCAGTTTCCTTATGCACAGAATAAAGAAGCTAAGCTGGCTCTGACTTGGAGAAGGTATAAACCCAAAGAACAACAGATGCCATTAAATAGAAATGAAAAGAACGTGGCGGACAAGAGCTGCTGGGTACCAGGTGCAAGGAGAAATCTCCCTCGAGGCTCTGCTTTGGTGCGAAGCCTAGCTGTGAATGGATGAGTCTCCATGGTGGAGGGAGGGTAGAGGAGAGGATACCCAATGGTAGCCCAGAAAAGACACAGTGGCTGCAATCTCTTCTCTTCTGGGCTCTATGGAGAGAGGAGGTCAAGAGTATCTGTTCCCTCTACTCCTTAAAATGAGTTGGCCATGTGACTTCTTTAGTCATTGGCCCATTATCAAACACAGTGGAGCAGGGCCATGAAAGGTCCATGTACTTCTGGTGTTGTCCATTTGCTACCTTGGAATCCTCGGGCCCTCCCCTCCAGCCACCAGCCTTCTGCATTATGTGACATGTGGGCGGATCCCTTCATTCATGCAGTCTCCACCAGATGTGCGAGTAAGGCCACCTGGACCAGCCAATGGGGATCAACAGACCCAGCTAACGTCAGCTTAGCCTAGCACAGCTCAAAACTACTCAGCGGGCCTGTGATCTAAATAACTGCGGTTGCTTTAAAGCACTCAGTTTTGGGGTGGTTTATTATACAACTAAAACTAACAACCCCATTTGGGAAGGCACCACTATTTGGGGACATAGGGATGAGAATGAGCAAGTCCCAGCTGGGGAGTCTGCTAGGGTGGTGGGGGCCTCTTTGCCTCCATCTGCAGAGCTGGTCTCTGCTCTTTCTCTCTCTCCATATCCATCGTGCCTCCAGCAGGGCAGGAAGCAGGCATGCCATCCTTGGTGCACAAACTTGCTAAAGGGGAATGGGGGACTGGCTGCAGCAGACCAGACAGGGAGCTGCAGAAGTCCCGATAATTAACCCATCCTTCTACACACCCCAGCTTCCAACAAAGGAGCTGTACAAATCCACTCAAAGAAATTATCAGCGCTAATCTCCAGCCCCTACTTAGCACTGTCCCTCTCTTGGCCAGCACCTGGCTGAGCCCGTTAAGCCATCGCTTCCTCCCCCCTCGACCCCAGGCCCGTCCTCACTCTCCTTTTCTCTCTTTCTCTAGTTGTTACCACATAAGCATCACGTAAGGAATCAAACAGGGACAGGTCCTATTGTTCGGCAAAGAGGCAAGAAGAAAAAATAATCAAAAAAAGCAGGGGACTTAAAAAAGACCAGAATTATTTCTCAAATAGAATGGGAAAATCTAACATGCCTTATCACTACGGAGAACAAGCGCTGTGCAAACGCCCAGGCCTCTGACTGGCATGCCGGTTGTTTTGAATAGACGCATGACATTGTCAGAGAACCTGCCATTGTGTTGCTGAAAGGCACTCGCAACATTGCATAAAAATCAGGCGCTCCTGTCACCCTCAGACGAGTCAAAGCTGCTGTTTCTCTTTCTTTCTTTCTTTTTGAAAGAAGAAAGAAGGAAAATAAGAAATGTCCCCAGAATAAGACCTTCAAAGCCAAATAAGTGTTATTTTGAAAGACATCGGAAATTGGGCATCCAAGCAAAGCCACTGACTAAAAGAGGTAGATGCTGGTGGGGTGGTTCAGGCCCGGTGTGTGAGGTGAGTGGTGGCTTTGCTGCTAGATCGAATTCACCAGGCCTGGACTGCTGTCCAGTCCTCACAGGGTCCTCTGATGCTCTTACACTCCTTTCTTCTCTTTGCGGCTGCTCCCTTTGGGGGTTGTAATGCAATTTACTTGTGTTGTTTCTCCAAACTCGTACAGTGTCCCTTTCTATTCAGAGAGAAAGTTTTAGGTCTTTGCAATTCCAGAGGAATCTAAATGCCGCTCCCTGGTTTCTGCCACCTGGAAATGACTCTGGGGAGTTCCAGCGGACCACGGTTCCTCCTGGGATCCACTCCACAGCCCAATAGCCTGGGGCTCTCACAGCAGCGACTTTAGGCAGAGGATTTGTTCCTTTACATAGATTTTCTTCCACAACCATAGATAATGGAACTTGGGAAGGTCTTTAGAGAGAGGTGAGACATGTCCTGTCTGGTCATGCCAGCGATAGACAACTTTTCCAGTCTTCTAAGGTCTCAGTGTCAGAGAAGGGGAGACTCAACAGTCAGTAGAGAAGTAAAGAGATTTGTAAATGCACATAAAAGCCCGTATGGTGTTTGAATCGATTGCTGTCCCTTATAGTTCCACAGCCAACCTTTAAGAAGAAGGGAAAATTTAACTGTAATATTGATTGGACTTCCTGGGTGCCCTTGGGAAAGAGGGTCAGCTGGGAAACCAGTTCTGGGTGGGTAGTCTGGCTGCTGTAAACCCTCTAATTGCAAGCTTTGATTAGTTCAGCTGCTTCTAGATTTCAAGCTTTTAACAAATGGCCCTTAGTCTGTGCCTGCTGCTCTCAGAGAGAGGATGGGAAGCTTCTTAGCACCTGGGGGCCACCCCTACGTTGTGCTGGCTGCTAACACTGGGCTGGGTACAGGGCCGGGAACCCTGGACAGGCCATGTACCTGGCAGCTGGGCCCTGCCTCTACTCCCAGCCTGCCACAGGCTCTTAGGCTGGCCAGTAAACTGCCTTGAATCTCGCTTCCTCATACGTAGCATTTACTTTGTTTTATTTATTTATTAATGCTCCACTTGTTCCAGAAGGGATTTAAGGTGGCTTATCTATAAAATGAGGGGATTAGACTAGATGATCCCTGCCACGGGATCCTCCCAGCTCCCGCAGGCTCTGGCAGCCTTACTTTCCACTTGACTTTGCAAAGTCTGCAGTTCAATTCCAAGTTAGAGGGTTGCCAGCTGCCCCTCAAGGGTGAGTGATTCGTGGTCACGGAGGCACTGTGCGATTGATGGAGGACATGTGTGCTCTGTGCGACAGTAACTCTGGGCCGAGGGCTTCCCATCAGCAAACCAAATTACAGATGTTATCAAATTTCATCCTCACACGTTCTTAATGACCAAGAGTTTATACAGTGGGGGACTTTCCAAGCAAGTTCCATACCGGTGCTCTTTCATTTTCAATACTCTGCAAAATCATAGAGCCCCTTACCAAGTCTCAGCCCTTCAGAGTCTGGCCATGACAGTGCTCAGCCCTGCTTATTGGTCCCAGGCTGCAGAGGCTGAAGGGCTGAAGAGTCCATCTGGGGCACTTCATTCTAAGAGAGACCCTAACCAATGTGAGTTTGCCCAAGGAGAATCAGCAGAGAAAGAAAGGCCTCGAAACTGGTGCAGGTGAGGATGTTTAACTCAGAAAAGAGAGGACTTCACGTGTTTGCAGAGTTGCCATGGTAAAGAGGGGCCCATGGCGGCCACTGTGGACCCACTGGAGCTGTCCATGAGTGGCAGGGCCGTGCCGTCTGTCAGGTGAACCTGCAGCGCTGGAAGGATCCAGTGGAGGCTGGGTGGGACCTTCGAGGATCCTGGTGACAGGAGGTGGGTTGCCTCTTCTAATCCAGTTCGGTGAGCATTTGGTAGCCATCCGCTGCAACACAGGCTCTGATTTAGGGGAGGCACCACAGAAGGTGCAAGGGCGAGCCACTCTTCACTATGCATTAGAATGCTTCTGATTTTAGAAACCAAAATAACTGGAGACACTGGTTTCAAAAAGAGAAAAGGCTAGGCATTCATTAGAAAAACACAGGGATGAACGCTGTGCAGAAGTGCAAACCGTTCCCGAAGTAAACCAGAAGTAGGTCCCCAAAGACCAGCAGAATTCCTTTCTTTATGCTTTTTCATTCTCCTACTCTCAAAGTTGAAAATGTGGCTATCGATGTATTGTAGGCAGAGCCAGCTTGACGTCTGCCAGGTTCCCCGTTTTGCAAGAGAGCAGAGCAACCTGTCCAAAGCGGCTCAGCATTGGGCCTGACTCGGGGCAACGCCAGAAAGGAGCGAAGACTGGGAAATGAAGCGAGGAGTGGCCGCTGCAAAGGCACAGCTCCTGGCCTTCAGGGATTTAGAGTCAGAAAGGATGGAGTGCACTATCCGAAAAATTCACAAACAGCCTCTAGTATCAGTCCAACAGCGACACACGCTAGAACAGACATGTCTGCTCCAGATGGTATTGGGAATTGGGTTTTGTTGTTTTGCTGTTATTGATGTAGGTGATAGTATGTTTTAATTTCACAAAAATTGCATTAAATCATTCTTATAAAAATAACTGACCATCTTCTCTCCAACAGTAACACTGAATAAAAATATGCTAGTTGTAAAATCATATACATAAAACAAATGCAAAGCGATCATATATATTTTATATTGATAATACATCTAGGGATAGTGACATAGCTCAGCAGACTAAGGGCCTCCTTAGGCAAGTGCAGGAACCGGGGTTCCACCACAGTCCCTGTGCCGCATTGGCCCTGCTCCTAGGGAGTGCTGAGTCGATGTCCGAGTCTGAGCATGGTGGCACAGGCCTGTCATCTCAGCGCCGGGGAGGCCAAAAATAGGAGGATCACAACAAGTCCAAGCTGCATAGTGAGACCCTGTACCAAATACATAAATGAAAATAATAACAATAAAAACACGTCTATATAAATGTAAACTTACAACCAAAGCCACATTTCCTGTCATATAACTCTGTTCAGTTTTCCCATGTTTCTATTCTGTCCCTTGTATCCTTAGTCTTGGATAATAAATAGTGCCCTATTTATATCGTCGTTGGGATTTTACTACGTATTCATTCTACTAATTACTCAGAGGAATTTGTTCAAATATACACTATGAAGGTGAATTTCTCCCTTTAGTTTACTCTCTGTATTTGGGGCCCTGTTATTAGGCTCATAGACATTTAAATGTATTCATTTCATAGTAGATTGACCCATTGCATAGTGATTTTTCATTCCTGGTAACATTGCTCATCTCACAATTTGTTTTTGCTGAAAGTATAGTATACCCACAACAGCTTTCCGGTGCCTCTACTCTTGCACATACACCCTTTATTTATAACTATTCTATGTCTCTATACTTAAATATTTTAAACATTGTATACTTCACCTTTTAACTCCTTTGCAGAGAAATTCATGATATTTAATTGTGCTAAGATACTTATATGTAAAACATTATATTTTAAAATATCTATATATAACATTAAATTACTGGTTTCAAAGTACTATCACTTCCCTGTTTGGATTTTTATTTGTTTGTTTGTTTGTTTTATTTTTAGTGGCATTTAAACAGTAAAATTCTGTGATCACATCTTTATAAATAGTTTTCTCATTAAAGTTTTTTCAACTTACTTAGTTTTTCCTGTTTTTTCATCTGGGCCTGGAGTGAGGAATCCAGTGAGGCTGAAGATAGCTTGCTATTTCTATTAGTCATTTAAAGTTCTCAGTGAATTTTCAACCTCTACCTTCTGCCCTATCTCCTGTGAGCTCATTGTCTCTGTCTTTTAAGAGTAATTCCTTGTTGTAGAGGCAGTTTTCACAATCTACTGACTGTTGCCTTTATATGTCTTATAAATATTTTCCAGAGGTTTGTGTGTTGTCTTTTGAACTCTAATTTGTAGCACTGTTGTGGTGAACAATTTTCATTTTATGACATAGGCATATACATAAACCTTTTAACTTGCTGTCAGGGGTCCTCACACGTGACATAGGTGGCCAGATGATAAATATTTTTGGCCTTGCAGGTTACACAATCTGTGCCACTAACCATTCAACCCACTTGTTGTATCACAAAAGTAGTGGCAGATAATAGAGAAACAAGTGATCTCACAGAAGGAGGTGGTGGGCCAGGTTTGGTCCATAGGCAGTAGTATGCCGACTGCCGCTACCTATCTTTTGCTTATGTTCATTGATATAAGAAATCCTTTTTAAAGCCGGGTGTGGTGGCACACGCCTGTAATCCCAGAACTCAGGAGGCTGAGGCAGGAGGAGCGGTGCAAGTTCGAGACTAGCCTGAGCTACAAAAGTGAGCTCAAGGCCAACCTGAACTGCATAGTGAGGCCCCGTCTCAAAAAAGACAAAAGAAAAAAAAGATCCTTTTTATCTGGGCATAGTGGCACACGCTTGTAGTCCCAACACTCTGTAGGCTGAGGCAGAAGGACTGCCAGTTTGAACAGGAGATAGGAGGGCTTTCCAATGAGCTGTTGAGTAAGATCCTATCTCAAAATAAAGGCATAAAAAGAAATGGACATGTAGATCAATGCAAAGGCATTGGATTCATTGGATAGTAAGTATCTCAAGCCCTTCCCTCACCTGAAGTTCCATAAAAATTATGCAAAAGCCTAGTCTCTTCTAAATGTTATATTTTTTTATATTTAGGCTTATAAGCTCTTAGAATTGATTTTTGTAAATGATAACAGGTAAAGAACCTATTTTTTCTCAATTAGCAGTCAATTGCCCCACTCTAATTTGCCATGCCACTGATATGAAATGCTACTTTATTTACTTAAAACAGATATTCATTACTATGTGCCCTGCACATGGATGCGTTTTACTCAATTTGCCTACCAACCTTTTTGGTCCCTTTATAAGTCACCATGCCAAAATTTTGCTATTTAAATACCAGAAATTTATAGTGTGTTTTGACATCTGAAAGAGAAAATCCCCCTTCTTTTTCTGTCTTTCAATTATCTTGATATCCTTGGTATTTACTTTTCAATGTCGATTTCAAAATTACCTTGTCAAATTCTATGAAAAATCTCATTGGAATTTTGAGTAGAAGTGCATTTAATAACTATAGATTCATTTATGGAGAGCTGACATCTTGGCTGCACTGAAACTTTCCTACCATGGCCATGGTAATACTTTTCTTCTGTGACCACAATACCTGTATAGTTCTTAGGAGGGAGGACACGGGCTTCTCTGCTCTGTCTGCTACCCAGCTGTCACAGTAGACTTGGCTAACACAAGAACTTTGCATTCATCTCAAGCTTCCCTTGTTATTTTCAAAGATCCTCTAGGAAATAAGTGAGAAGTTGGTGACACAAAAAAAAAAAAAAAAAATAGGCTTGTTCTAGGATTATTCTGCAGGTCTAAGAAGTAGTTTCTTTTGGTGCATTAAACTGCAAGCCACATGGACAAATAACACTTTTTTTATTGGGAATGTCCGGACTCATGGAAAACCTTCTGAGGCTGGGTGTTTAGGAGAATATGATTATGCTTATGGCATCACTCAGCTCTGCATGGTGGTTGAAGGCTCTTCAGCGAACTTTTGACTAATGATTGCCATGATCTGGGAAGTGTTGGCTGCTGCGACGTACAGAAAACAAAATATTCTAATAAACTTCCAGTCCAGAATCAGTGGCCAGGGCTAGAGCCCATGGAGACATGAATAGGTAACTGTCCTCAAAACACAATGTTCAGAGGGCCATGGATTCCTACAGAAGACTTCACAGGGCTGACCAAATAGCTCAGAGGATTAAAGAGCCTGCAAGCAGGTGCAGGGGCTAGGGGTTCTGCCATGGCAGCCCTACACTCCCCGGGGCACGCTGAGAGGGCAATTGAGACTAGACGAGGTGGTAAGCACTTGTAATCCCAGCTCTTGGAAGGCTGTAAACAGGCAGATCACTATGAGTCCAATCTAGTAATAAGAACATGTAGATGTAGACCCTTCCTTAAAAATATATATTGAAAAAAAAAAAAAAAAAAAAAAAAAAAAAAAAAAAAAAAAAAAAAAAAAAAAAAAAAAAAAAAAAAAAAAAAAAAAAAAAAAAAAAAAAAAAAAAAAAAAAAAAAAAAAAAAAAAAAAAAAAAAAAAAAAAAAAAAAAAAAAAAAAAAAAAAAAAAAAAAAAAAAAAAAAAAAAAAAAAAAAAAAAAAAAAA
>PVJA010004869.1:21915-82769 GCA_004027025.1 Myocastor coypus | reverse complement strand
TATAAGAATAAGGAGTTAAAAGATCATAGATTGCAAATGTCATTTGTGTACAATTAGATACGTCATTGAGATTTAAGTATTGGTGACCTAAATTAGAGAAGGAAGAGGAAGAGAGAGAGAGAGAGAGAGAGAGGGAGAGAGAGAGGGGGGGAGGGAGGGAGAGAGAGAGAGAGAGAGAGAGAGAGAGAGAGAGAGAGAGGAGAGTCTTAAGATGTGGCACACACTGCACTGGGAAAATTTAAGATGAAATTGCTATAATAAGGCTAAGGAGTGCTTTTGATTTCACATTAATATAAATTCACATAGGCTTGTGTGGTAATTTCTGAGTGTTGTATATGAGGCACTCTTGCTGATTCTGGTTAGAACAGCCAAGCCAATGAAGTTAACGTCTGCGTGGTCATGATTATCTGCTCTGTCCAAGGCTTGGAGGCACCCACCTTGCCTTCCTGGGGCCTGTAGTGCTATAGATAGCCTGTGTTGTTACTGGCTAGCTCTGGCTTTCTAGTCAGCCTGGAGCAGCAGGACCGAAGGTGTCAGGTGAGCTTGCTACCAAGTGTGCTCTGATCTAATGAGGGAGGACTGGGGTCAGAGGGACAAGGATAATTCCAATCCTCCTTGAACAGTCTATGCCATTTGGGCATTTGGGGGCTGGGGAAGGGCTTAAACTATATACAATTTGCACCCTCAGAGTTACCTGTTAACTGGGTTATTTTGGTGAATGAATGTATGATTACCTTTTTATTTCAGTAACTGCCTTGTGAAGTGGATATTAACCAAATATTGCTGAGTCTAAGCGCTAGAATTTCTGGCTAGGCCTTCAGTATGGGATAACTTTACTCACTGTGTGTTCCAGACTTATCACTCTGCCTATTTTAAATTTAGGTAGAAAATTTTCCTTGTTTCTCCCTCTTTTTTTTCAACTTGGATACAGTGTCTCACTACATAGCTCACACTCACAGCAATCCTCCTGCCTCAGCCTCCCCAGTGCTAGTATTACAGGCATGTGCCACTGTACACTGGCTTGGGTCCAGCAGGATGCACTCACAGTTCCAGGGCTGGCACATTGTGCAGTACTGGGAATCAAACTCCGGTCCTCGCACTTGCCAGACAGGCTCTTATATCACTGAGTAACTTCCCCAGGCCCCTTAGTTTTTATCTGAATAGCATTTTATAATTCTTTATAACAGTCTGTTTTCATTAGTAAACATAGTAAGAATGTATTTTCTCTGTGCTTTCTTGTTTCAATTAGAAGCAGAATGGATGCACTTACATGGCCAAAGGGACTGGCCAGTGTCAGCCAGTCAGGCCCAGAAGTATTTTTTATAAACTTGTATTATATACCAAAGTAGAAGTCCTCTGTAGGTCTTGACTACTTATAGATATGTCAAATCTGCCTCCAGGAAATTCTGATGTTAATCACCCAGAGAATTCAGGTGTTTCCCAGGCTCAACTGCACTCATAGGTCTGCTGTCTAGAGGAGTTGAAAAATATTAAGAGGAAACTAGTCAGAACAACATTGTTGTTTTAGATTTTGTGAGAGATTCAGGAGCTAAATCAGCCAATAAGCTGATCTTTTGAGACTGGAGCCCAACAGAGGCCCTTGTCAAAATCAGGAAAACCATAACTTCCTTGTCTTTGGACATGCCAATGCTCTGGGCTTTGACACCTGCTGGGTCTTCAATTCAGACTAAATATTTATCCAACTAAAGGGTCCATGCTTGGGTGGAAGGACTTAAGATCTTCACCAGGCTGTAAGTATTTCAGAGTCTGTTCTTTGAGTTTATGGTTACACATACCTTTTTAAGTTGTCAGTCCTAAGGTGAATATACTACTTCATTTGTCTTTATTCATGCTAATAACAAAATGAGTATTTCAAAGTACTTGAGTGATTTTGACTTTCCTGGCCCTCCTAGAGCATTCTAACAATTGAAACATATGCACACGCTACTTTGACAAGTTTCCTTCGAGGTAACATTTCCCTGGGATAGCAAACTCACTACTGTTTTTTCAAGTCAATCCCATCCAATCCCAAACACTATCATATCCATTGTTTTCTGCTATTCTCCTTCCATTCTTTAATCAGCAGATAGATGTGTCCTTAATTCAGTGTATCCTTATTGCCCAGAATAAATTGGTATATCATTTACCTAAACACCTGTTTTTAACAAATAAGTGATACATGGGTAATATCCTTTCATAAATTAATATATGGGAAAGAATCAAATAAAATTTCAACCATAATTCTAGAATTTTCTCTCTCTCTCCTTTCTTTCTTCTTCTTTTTTCTTTTTTCAGAATTGGGGATTGAACTCAGGATCTTGCACTTACCAGGCAGGCATTTGTGGTCCTGAGTTATCTATCTCCCCAACCCTTTAGTATGATTTTTTGCAAGAACACTAAAATGGGGTACACTGGATGGTTGCACTTTTTCCTTTTCTGTGTGAATGACTTCTTAAAATAATTTCTTAATAGTGTTATCTGGATATTTTATCTTCATTATGTTTCTGAGTAGCATTTGTTTTGTTGATTTTATGTTATGAACAAATTTTAAGCTACTGGTGGTAGAATTTTGGGTTTGGCAATAATTTATCATACAGTAATTAGGAAACTGCTAGAAAAGTTAATTATGGTTTAGTTTTAGATCTTAGAAAGTGGTTCACCTAAAATCTTTATGCTAGATTAGGATTTCAAATGAACTTAATTTTCCCAGAAGAACTGAAAACACCATATCATAGTGATATTGGTGCACCTATGTTTGTAGCAGCACAATTTGTGATAGCCAAATCTTGGAAACAACCAAAATCCCCACTGTCTGAAGAATTCTTGAAAAAGATGTGATATTTTCACAAAATAAAAAGAATGATAACCTAGAAGACTTCATATATAAGTGGGTGTATCTTGAACATATATTGCTAAGTGAAATAAACCAGACCTACATATGCAAATATTGTATAGTCTCCCTAGTATAAGAACTTAAAAGAAGAATAAATAAATAAATAAATAAATAAATAAATAAATAAATAGTGGGTGGGTACCAGGAATCGAACTCAGGGCCTTGTGTTTTCTTTTTTTTTTTTTTTATTTTTTTTTTCTTGTTTCAGAACCTTTATTTGTTTATTCACCCATTTTTATGGCCGGCTCAGCCTGCCCTGAGGGCAGGGCTGGCACAGCATGTGGTGCCGGGGATCGAACCGCGGTCCCTGAAGCTGCCCAAGCTTTCCCAAGCAGGCGCCTTAGACCACTGAGCCATCCCGCCAGGCCCCCATGGGCCTTGTGTTTTCTGCATCCTCAACCCCTATAAATTTTTTTAGAAGAGTGACTTAAATACAAAATGCATTTAGAAGAGTTAAAAAGAATTAAGGTTTATTGAAAGTGTTAATGTTTAATTATTTGACCAATCTTACACACACACAGACACACACACACACACACACACACACACACACACATATATATATATATATATATATATATATTAATCTAAACAGATTTGATGATGAAAATATGTAACACAACCATTGCTAAATTTTTGTTCCTGTTTTGAAATTCTGTACTGTATGTACTCTTGCTTGTTACTCTTTTTCTATCTTTGTTTCTGCTGTATTTACACTTTAAAATTAAATTTTAAATATTTAAAAAATGAAATCTATTTATTTATTCATTTAAAAAATAAAACAAAAATGTTAAAAAGTAAGCCAAACAAATTTTTAGACACCAAAAAAGTAAATAAAACAATATGCAGTGTTTCAATTATTAATGAGTGTGCTACTAACATGTTTTGAAACTCTCATATTGTTATCTCTTATTAAAAGTAATAATAATAAAAAAGTAAATTAAACAAGTGTTTTTCTCTCTGTAAATAAAACAAAATAAAAATAACATGAACTTCTTTACAGCCAAAGTCTATGTTTTGGAACCAGCAAACTAATCACATGTGTGTTCTCTCTCTCTCTCTCTCTCTCTCTCTCTCTCTCTAGAGTCTACAGGATATTCAGGGTCTCATTACTAGATCAAACTTATAGTGATCCTCCTACTTATAGCCTCTCAAGAATTGGGATTCCAGTTGTTTGACACCACACCCAGTTTTAATTGTCCTCTCAGCATGTCTCAGGGGTCTGGTTGGCATCACAAGCCTGGGGATCTAACCCCCACCCCAGTGCCTACTTCAAGGCACTTTAATTCACTGAGATATTTGGATGGTCCTTAATCACATGTATTCTAAGACATATCTTAGAATATGCAGCTCTCTTGCTGCCTTCTTCTTTAGTGAATACCTGTATGTTACTTGAACACATTTCCATACTCTAGGAGACAGAGAAAATGTTTTCTTTGTGCAATAACTGGTAGTGTTTTGAGTGAAATAGATGCTGTATTAATTTGAGTAAAGTACACATAATCTGTAGAGTGATTAAAAATAACTTGTACTCTGTCTTCTAAAATTTATAATTCTTCAGCATGCTTCCAAAGAGTCTATTTTTTATTGATTTCCTGTCAATCATTAACTTTATATTTTATTGCTCCATTTTATACCATTGTTCAAAATTACCCATTTAAGCCTTAATTTATTACTTATTCTGTACTATTTAGGTCTTCTTGCTGGTTCCAAATGACTGCAATATCATTTTACAGATATAAGTGACACCAGATAGAAAGGTTAATACATCTTGTCAGCATTTGATCACTTCATAATGTCATGTTTTAAATAAATGGGACATTGTAAACTACTTCACTAAGCTAAAATAAGTATCTAAAAAAAATCATGGTAGCTTATGAGTATGACTTTAGTCTTTAAAATAATTAAGATGACATATATCTTGAAGTCACATTTTTTTCATAAATGACATTTGAGGAACATTGGATGAAACTCTCATTGGAATGATGTCATTGTCATTTAATAAAATATCACAAGACTTAAGGGCAAATAGGAGTTGATGTTGGCTTTTCTAGAACTTTCCCGTCTCTCCTTTCTCCTGTCACATATAGATGTGTAAGTATTTTATTGCAATTTTCAAGTTTTAAAGAACTTTATGCACGTGAGACTAGACTACTTGGTAGAGAATATTCTATGGAATCACTTTTATTCTCAATTTTGCTACAATATAAACTTAAACTCAAACAAAATTTAAGTAGGATGTGCTTTTTATGGACCAAATAGATATTAAGATCACAAAAGAAACATTATTGGGATCCAGGCCCTGTCTGCTGGCATATACCATGCACCACCAGCCACCAGAACCCGGTTCCCACCCACCTGCACTGAACAAGCCGGGACTGCACCCAGTTGCAGCAGGAAGAAGTTGAGCACAGTAGCCAGACCCAGACAGGCACATCTGGAAAGGATCAAGACTGGTGGACCCAAAACCAAATTTTGATTGGCGCTAACAGCAAAACTTCAAAAACGTGCAGAGTTCATGCAAAATGACAAAGAGAAGGAGAAAGATGCAAACTCAGGTCCTGAGTCCACCCAGAAAAAATATATGAGACATTAGCATTGTAAAAAATGGGAATCAGGCAACGAAAATCTCTGAATTGGTAGCATCTGAAGTAGGTAGACAAGTGCAGAAATGTATAGAGGAACTGACATCAAAGATAACATCTAAGGTAAAAAAGGAAGTACATGAATTAATAGAATCTGAAGTGGAAAAAGAACTGCAGAAACGTATAGAGGAAATGACCAGAAATGACTTCCGAAGTAAAAAAAAAAAAAAGACATCTCTAATTTAATAGCATCTAAAGTAGAAGAACTGCAGAAAAGCAGTAACTATAATGAAAAATTTAAATGCTACTAAAGAAGACATTGATAAAAAATTAGAGGAGGATAGAAAAATGATGGATTCCCTGGTTGAACAATATGGGAAAGAAATAGACTGCAGGAAACAGTTTCAAAGAGATATAAAAAAAATAAAATCTCAATCACAAGCTGGCAAAACCGCAAGAATGAAAGTGAAGATAGAGTTTCAGACCTTGAAGACACAGTCATTGCTAGTGAAAAGGTACAAAAGGGTCTCTTCAAAACAACTAGGATGCAGGAAAAAATAATTCAACTTCTGTAAGATGATGCAAAAATCAGGAATCAATGAGAAATAAGGAGTCGACACAAATGATATAAAAAGAATATGCACAGAAATAATACCGGAAAACTTGCCAAATATGAGAAAACAATTGGATATTCAGGTAACTGAAGCATGTGCAACTCCAAATAATATCAACCCGAATAAAAGCACAGCCAGACATATAATAATCAAGATCTCAGAAATCCAGCAGAAGAATAATATACTAAAAGAGGGTAGAGAAAAAAAACAGATCACATTTAAAGGAAAACCCATCAGAATAATGGCAGATTTCTCTTTACAAACCACGAAGTCAAGAAGAGCATGAAGCAGAGTGTTTCAAGTCATAGATGAAAACAAATTCCAGCCCAGACTGCTATACTCTGCAAAACACTCTCAAGTATGAAGGAGAAGTGAAATACTTCGATGAGAAGGAGCAGCTAAAGAATTTCATGATGTCAAAGCCAACCATACACAGACTACTAAAAGATATTTGAGAGCGGGATCAAAATGACCCAAACTCCACAAATGAGAACAGAAAGATCCCACCAAATAGGGAAACCAATTAAACACAGAAGAAAAAGTGTTAAACAGTAGTGTTATATGATTTTTGGTCCGGTGTTGAAAGAAATGACAAGAAGACTCGATGAATGTAGCTTTAGGGAACTCACTGAGATTTCTCTTCTTTAGTGACCCCAGAGCCTCAGAAAGCTCTTCTTTTTATTTGGCATTTAAAAAATGGCTAAGGAGTATATATAACTATTTTAATAGACACAGCATATTCCAGACGTGTAGCTCACACAAATGCTTCTAGATAATACTTTAGGCAGGGGAGCAGGCAACCATTGGTGTCAAGTAAACAAAGAACAGGCACCTATGGGAAGACCCGCCATCCACAACCTTGAGCCACAGCTTTTTGGGAATCTCAGGCTATAGAAGGCAGCCCTCCCTGGGCTCTGTCTGTAATTCAAGGACAGGGCACCCGCAGGAAGAACTGCCACTTGAAGCTTCAGGCCTCAGCTTTCTGAGAGTCCTGAGCAACAGAAGGCAGGACTCCCTGGGGTCTGTCTATAACACACCACTTCTAGGGACACCAACTGGTCTTCCATCTTATCTCTATATCACTACACAGTAGTAAGTTAAAGACATGCCAATGATAAATCAATACATTTCAATTATAATGATCAATGTAAATGGACTCAATTCTCCAACTAAAAGAAATAGACCGGCAGAGTGAATAAAGAAACAAATTCCAGCAATATGCTCTATACAAGAAATGCACTGAACTCATAACAAAAACTCATAGGCTAAAAGTGAAAGGGTAGAAAACAACATTACATGCCCCAGCACCATAAAAAGAAATAATCAGGGGTTATAATCAGAAATCCCATTTGCAGTCAGTCTAAACTTTAAACCAACATTGATCAAATGAAATAAAGAAGGCCACCACATACTGGTTAGGGGAAAACTTCAAGACGAAGAGGTAACACTCATAAATATACATGCACCGAACCCAGAAGCACAAAGTTATATACAACAAAACTTAATGGACATGAAAAATCTAATATCCAATACCACCATCTTAACAGGAGACTTAATACCAGTTTATCCCAAACAGATAGGAGGAGCAGAGAAAAAATTAGCAAAGAAGTAGCGCAACTGAACCAGGACTTAGAACAACTAGACTTGGTGAACATACACAGAGTATCCCAACCAACCACTTCTGATTACACATTTTTTCACTTGCACATGGGATATTTTCCAAAATGGAACGCATATTAGTGCATAGCTCATGCTTAAGTATATGAAAGAAAACAGAAATTACCTCATGGACATTACCTAAACACAGTGCAACGAAACTTGAAATAAATGACAAATGAAATCACAAGAACCCCCAAAATACATGGAAAGTAAACAACACCATTCTCAGTAAATAGTGGATTACACATGAAATTAAACAAGACATTAAACAATGACTACAACTTAATGAAAGTGGCTTTCTTTCTAACTATTTGTACACCAAAACTGCAGAGGAATTCTTTATTTCCCATTCATTTCGAGGGTAAATAATATGAAAGAGACACTTGTAAAACTCTCATTTCCTAGGTACAGGACAGATTCTGCTCTGTGCTTTCTGTTTCTAAGAGTGAGTTCCTATTGCAGAGAAGCCAGCTAAGCTCTGCATTGTCTGGGAACATGGGACAAATAAAGCCCTTATTCCCATAGAGAAAACAAAGAACTCTGGCTAAAAAGTCACTTTGATAGGATTGTAATTCGCATAGCTCCAGTATCCCAAAAGTGTCAAAGCATGCAGTTTGGTGAGAAAACGCATTATTGAAATTGATTCCTTTCCACCTATTTGTAAGCTGACACTGCAGAGGAATTCTTCCTTTCCCATTCCTTCCTAGGGGAACTAAGGCAATAGAGATTCACGCAAAACTCTCATTCACTAGGTACAGCACAGAGATTTTGCTCAGTGGTTTCTGTTTCTAGCAGCAAGTTCTTACTGCAGAGTATCCAGCTAAGCCCCAGGACATCTAGGAAGATGGGGATACCAAAGCCATTTCTCCCATACAGCAAAACACCGAACTCTGCCTAAAAAATCACTTTTGATAAGATATAATTCATAGAGCCACACTGTCCCAAGAGTGTCCATGCATGGAGTTTGGAGAGAAAGCGTATTTGTGAGGTTGTTTCCTTTCCACCTATTTGAAAGCCGACACTACAGAGGCACTCTTCATTTCCCATTCATTCCTATGGGAACTAAGGCATTAGAGATACTTGTAAAAATCTCATTCTCTGGGTACAGCACACAGATTCTGCTCTGTGGTTTCACTTTCTAAGAACGAGTTCTTACTTCAGAGTATCCAGCTAAGATCAACAATGTCTGGAAAGATAGGTACACCGAAGCCATCTCTTCCATACAGCAAAACGCAGAACTGTGGCTCAAAAGTCACTTTTGATATGGATGTAATTCGCAGAGCTCCAGTATCCCAAGAGAGTCAAAGCATGCAGTTTGGTGAGAAAAATTGTTTGTGAAGTTGCTTCCTTTCCATGGATTTGTATGCAGAAAATGCAGAGGGATTCTTTATTTCCCATTCAGTCCTATGGGAACTAAAGAGGTAGAGGTACTTGTAAAGCACTCATTGACTAGGTATAGCACAGAGATTCTTCTCTGTGATTTCTGTTTCTATGAGAGGGTTCTTCCTGTACAGAAGCCAGCTGAGCTCCTCAAACTCTGGAAAACTGGGCACACCAAAACTGTTTTTTTTTCCCATAGAGCAAAATAAGGAACTCTCACTCAAAAGTCACTTTTGATATGAAGTAGAGTACCAGCATCCCAAGAATGTCAAAGCATGCAATTTGGTGAGAAAAAGCATTGGTGAAGTTGGATCCTTTCCACCTACTTGTATTCCGAAACTGCAGAGGGATTCTTTATTTCCCTTTCATTCCTATGAACTAAGGAGGTAGAGTTACTTGTAAAACTCTGAATCTCAAGGTACAGCAGAAAGATTCTGCTCTGTGGTTTCTGTTTCTAAGAGCAAGTTCTCGCCCCAGAGAAGCCAGCTAACCTCCACAATGTTTGGGAAGATGGGAAAGCCAAAAGGGTTCTCTCATACAATAAAACACCGAACTCTGGATAAAATGTCACTTTTGTTAGGGATGTTATTCGCATAGCTTCAGTATCTCATGAATGTCAAAGCATGCAGTTTCATGAGAAAACGCATTTTTTTTTTTTTTTTTTTTTTTTTTTTTTTTTTTTTTTTTTGTCTCTTTGAGACAGGGTCTCGCTATGCAGTTGAGGCTGGTCCTGAGCTCACTTTTGTAGCCCAGGCTGGTCTCAAACTCGCACCAATCCTCCTGCCTTAGCCTCCCGAGTGCTGGGATTACAGGTGTGAGCCACCACGCCCGGCTAGAAAACGCATTTTTGAAGTGGGTTCCTTTCGAAGTATTTGAATGCTGAAACTGCAGAGGGATTCTTTATTTCCTGCTCATTCCTATGGGAACTAACGCAGTAGAAATATTAGTAAACTCTCATTCTTCCCTTACAGCACAGAGATTCTGCTCTCAGCTTTCTATTTCTAAAAGGAGAACTTACTGCAGAAAAGCCAACTAAGCTTCAAAAGGTCTAGGATGCTGGGTACACCAAAACCTTTCCTCCCATAAAGCAAAACACAGAACTCTGGTTAAAATGTCTACTTGATGCAGATGTACTTTGGAGAGTTCCAGTGTACTAAGAGTGTCAAAGCATGCACTTTGGTAAGGAAATGCCTATGTGACGTTGTTTCCTTTCCACTTATTTGTAGGCGAAACTGCAGAGGGATCTTACTTTGTCTTTCATTCCTATGGTAACTAAGGTGGCATAGATACTTGTAAAACTCTCCTTGCCTAGGTAGAGCATAGAATATGCTCTGTGGTTTCTGTTTCTAGGAACAAGTTCTTACTGCAGATTTTCCAGCTAAGCTCCACAACATCTGGTAAGATGAGGACAGCAAAGCTGTTTACCCAAACAGCAACCACCGAAATCTAGCTAAAATGTCACTGTTGATAAGGATGTAATCGCAGAGCTCCACTATTCCAAGAATGTCAGAGCATGCAGTTTGGTGAGAAAACGCCTTTGTGATGTCCTTTCATTTCCGTCTGTTTGTGTGCTGAAACTGCAGAGGGAATCTTCCTTTGACATTCATTCCTATGGGAACTACAGTGGTAGAGATATTGTAAAACTCTCATTCTTTTGGTACAGCACAGACATGCTGTTCTGTGCTTTCTGTTTGTAAGTGCGAGCTCTTACTGAAGAGAATCCAGCTAAGCTCCACAACCTCTGGGAAGATAGACACACCAAAGCCATTTCCCCCATATAGCCAAACACACAACTCTGCCTAAAAACTCACTTTTGATATGGATGTAATTCGAACAGCTCTAGTATCCCAAGAGTGTCAAAGCATGCAGTTAGATGAGAAGACCTATTTGTGAAGTTGGTGGCTTCCCACCCATCTGTATGTCGAAACAGCAGAGTGATTCTTCACGTGGCACACATTCCTATGGGAACTAAGGCAGTAGAGATACTTGTAAAATTCTCATTCCCTAGGCACAGCACAGATATTCTGCTCTTTGCTTTCTATTTGTAAGCGCGAGTTCTTACTGCAGGGAAGCCAGCTAAGCACCATGATGTCTGGGAAGCTGGGAACACCAAAGCTGTTTCTCCAATACAGGAAAACGCACAACTCTGGCTAAAAGGTCACTTTTGTTGTGGGTTGTTGTGGGTGTAATTCGCAGAACTCCAGTATGCCACAAGTGTCACATCCTGCACTTTGGTGAGGAAACGCATCTGTGAAGTTGTTGGCTTCCCACCAATTTGTACTGTGAAAGGCAAAAGGGTTCTTCCCGTGCTTTTCATTGGTATGGTAACTAAGGTGGTAGGGATACTTGTAAAAGTCTCGTTCCCTAGGCACAGCACAGAGATTCTGCTCAGTACTTTCTATTTGTAAGCGCGAATTCTTACTGCAGAAAAGCCAGCTAAGCTTCACAACGTCTGTGCACACCAAAGCCATTTCTTCCATATAGCAAAATGCACAACTGTGGCTAAAAAGTCACTTTTGATATGAATGTAATTCGCAGAGCTCCAGTATCCCAAGGGTATCAAACCATGCAGTTTGATGAGTACCGCATTTGTGAAGTTGTGGGCATTCCACCTATTTGTACCCTGAAACGGCAGAGGTATACTTCCCGTGGCATTCATTTCTATGGTAACAAAGATGATAGAGTTATTTGTAAATCTCTGATTCCCTAGGCTCAGCGCAGAGATTCTGCTCAGTCGATTTTGTTTGTAAGTATGAGTTCTTACTACAGAGAAACCAGCTAAGCTCCACAATGTCTGGGAAGCTGGGCACACCCAAGCAGTTTTTCCCATACAACAAAACACACAACACTGGCTATAATGTCACTTTTTATAGGGATGTAATTCGCAGATCTCCAGTATCTCAAGAGTGGAAGTGCATGCAGTTTGGTGAGAAAACGCATTTGTGAAGATGGTGGATTCCCACCTATTTGCATGCTGAAACTTCAGAGGATTCTTCCTGTGCCATTCATTCCTGTGGGAACTAAGGTGGCAGAGATACTTGTAAAACTCTCATTCTCTAGGCATATCACAGAGATTCTGCTCGTGCTTTTTGTTTTTAAGTGCGAGTTCTTACTGCAGAGAAGCCAGCTAAGTTTCACAACGTTGGAGAATCTAGGCAAACCAAAGCCATTTCTCTCACACATCAAAACCCACAATACTGGCTGTAAGTCACTTTTGATACGGATGTAATTCGCAGAGCTCCAGCATCCCAAGAGCGTCAAAGCATGCAGTCTGGTGAGAAAACACATTTTTGGAGTTGGTGAATTCCCACCTATTTGTATGCCAAAACACCAGAGAGATTCTTCCCGTGCCATTCATTGCTATGGGAAGTAAGGTGGTAGAGATACTTGAGAGACTCTCATTCTCTACACACAGCACAGAGATTCTGCTTGGTGCTTTCTGTTTGTAACTGCCAGTCGTTACTGCAGAGAAGCCAGCTAAGCTCTACAACATAGAGTAAGCTGGGCACACCAAAGCCATTTCTCCTATACAGCAAAACGCATAACTCTGGCTAAAAATTTACTTTGGATATGAATTTAATTTTCAGAGCTCCAGAATTCCTAGGGTGTCAAAGCATGATGTCTGGTGAGAAAATGGTTCCTATCCACTTATTTATATGCTGAAACTGCAGATGAAATCTTACTTTGTCATTCATTTCTATGGGAACTAGAGGAGTAGAGATACTTGTGAAACTCTGACTCCTAGGTACAGCACAGAGATTCTTCTCTGTGATTTCTATTTCTTAGAGTCAGTTCCTACTACAGAGAAGCCAGCTAATCTCCTCATGGTCTGGGAAGGTGGCCACAACAACAGTTGCTCCAATAGTGTAAAATGCACAACTCTGGTTAAAAAGTCACCTTTGAAGGGCTGGGGAGATAGCTCTGTGGCACAAGTGCCTGCCTGGAAAGCAAAAGGTCATGAGTTTGAACCCTGGTCCTGCATTTAAAAAAAAAAAAGTCACTTTTGATACCCATGGAATTTGTAGAGCTCCAGTATCACAAGAGTGTCAAAATATGCAGATTGGTGACAAAAAGCATTTATGACCATGTTTCCTTTCCATGTATTTGTACACAGAAACTGCAGAGAGATGCTATATTTTCCATTCATTCCTATGGGAACTAAGGCTGTAAAGATACTTGTAAAACTGCCACTCCCTAGGTAGAGCACAAGGATTCCGCTCCATGGTTTCTCTTACTGAGATCCAGTCCTTACTCGAGAAAAGCTTGCTAAGCTCTACAACATCTTGAAAACTGAGCATGCCAAAGCTGTTTGTTCAATACAGCAAACCGCAGAACTCTGGGTAAAAAGTCAGTTTCGATAGGTATTTAATTTGCAGAGCTCCAGTATTACCAGAGAGCCAAATCATTCAGTTTAGTGAGAAAACACATTTGTGAAGTTGCTTTCTTCCACCTATTTCTATGCTGACACTACAGGGGCATTCACCCTTTGCCATTCATTCCTATGGGAACTAAGGTGGTAGAGATACTTGTAAAACTCTCATTCACTAGGTACAGTACAGAAATTCTGCTCTGTGGTTTCTGTTTCTAAGAGGTAGTTCTTTCTGCAGAAAAGCCAGCTTGTCTCCACAATGATTGGGAAGCTGGGCACTCCGAAGCTGATTCTCGCATACAGCTTACACGGAAGACTGGCTTAAAAGTCACTTTTGACTTTTAAGTCAAAATTCGCAGAACTCAAGTGTTCTGAGATTGTGAAAGTATGCTAGGTGAGAAAACGCGTTTATAAAATTGGTTCTTTTCCACCTTTTTGAATACCGATAGTGCAGAGGGATTCTTTATTTCCCATTCATTCCTAATGAAACTGAGGAGGTGGAAATACAAATTCTTATTCCCTAGGTAGAGCGCAAAGATTCTGCTCTGTGGCTTCTGTTTCTTAGAGTGAGTTCTTACTGCAGAAAAGCCAGCTAAGGTATACAACGTTTGGGAAGCTGGGCACACCGAAGCCGTTTACCCCATACAGGAAAACACTGAATTATGGCTAAAATGTCACTTTTGATACAGATGTAATTCACAGAGCTCCATATCCCAAGTTTTGTCAAAGAATGCAGTTTGGGGAGACAACCATCAGTGAATTTGATTACTTTCCACAAATTTGTATGCTGCAACTTCAGACAGATGCTGCCTTTGCCATTCATTCCTATGGGAAGTAAGGCGGCAGAGATACTGGTAAAACTCTCATTCCCTGGGCCAAGCACAGAGATTCTGCTCTGTGATTTCTGTTTGTAAGCACGAGTTATCTACCGCAGAGAAGCCAGCTAAGCTCCACAACATCAGGGAAGCTGGACACACCGAAGCCATTTCTCCCATACAGCAAAACGCACAACTCTGGCTGAAAAGTCACTTTTGATACGGGTGTAATTCCCAGAGCTCCAGTATCCCAAGAGGGTCACAGCATGCAGTTTGATAGAAAACGCATTGGTGAAGTTGGTGGCTTCCCCTCTATTTGTAAACTGAAAAGGCAGAGGAATCCTTATCGTGCCATCCATTCCTATGGGAACTGGCTGTAGAGATACTTGTAAATCTCTCATTCCTTAAGTAGAGGACAGAGATTCTTCTGTTTGGTTTCTGTTTCTAAGAGCGAGTTTTATAGTGCGCTAAACATTTAATTGGGTGAGATCCTGCAGAAACCCTCAGAAGTAGGTAAAGCCTTCACTTGGCAGTTTACAAAAATGTCTCTGAGCTAACACAATTTTAGAACAGATGAAAGGTATAACTGATAAATGAATTGTGCAAATTAATAGCTCATTAGGCAAATTGATATATCTGCCAACAATTTTTAAGTAAATTAACTTACCAATTTGACATTTCCTCCCTATAGTAGTCATCCCACTCTGAAATTTTTATTTTTTTTTTATTTTTATGGCCGGCTCAGCCTGCCCTCAGGGCAGGGCTGGCACAGCATGTGGTGCCAGGGATCGAACCGGGGTCCCTGCAGCTGCCTAAGCTTTCCTAAGCAGGCGCTTTAGACCACTGAGCCATCCTGCTGGGCCCCCCACTCTGAAATTTTGGGACTGCTGACATGAACAACAAAGTCACTGCCTCAGTCAGGATTTGCTAGAATGAGTGGTAAATTTGCTTGGCTTTATCCCTAAATGAGGCAAGTTATCTAATATAAGAAGAATTTAAAAACAAATAAAAAAGATGATTGAGTATTTACTGGATCACAGGTGTATACCTACTCCATTCAACGAGCTCGGTCAACCAGTCTTTCCTAATTATCTACGATATGCAAGACACTGCTCAGAATCAACACATGTAGTCTTCACACTGATCCTATAAATAATCCAAACGTATAGATGCACATTGAGTTGGGAACTGAAGCAAATATATGGTGAATAATTGTCTAATTAAGTGGCAGAGGTGGTATTTGATCCCAGGCAGCCTGAGTCAGTGCTTTACAGTGTCAGCAGACAGGCTTTGTTGATAAGTCATTAACTATCCTGCTTGAGGTGATTTTTCAAGCTGGAAAAAGCAAAAGGGAAGGTTGTGGGAATAGAGATGACATCCCCTGAATAGGTGCAAAGGGATACTAAGGACAGTGCCTTCTTAGGGATAGGTTACTGGAAAATGAGCGATCATTTCTTGAGAATAGTTTGTGCTTTTTCTCAGTGAGTGTATCTAAGAATCTGCCGGCACCGACCTGAGGAGAAAGAGAGCACGCATCAGAAGGAGAAAGTAAAAGCAGCAAAGTCCAGACAAATTCTACTAAGAGAAGCAGTGTAACGTGCCGGCAGTGTCCACTTTCTTCTCCCCTAAGGGACCAAATCCCATTTTCCCTCCAATTAACTGCCCTAAGGTGAACAGGAGTCTTTATCCTGTGATAGGGGGCTGAATGTGGGAAGAATAATACCTCAAGAAGGACTTCTTCCTTTGCATAACATACCACCAGCAGGGGCTGATAAGGGGACCATGCCTGTGTCTCTTATGCTGTAAGTGACAAGAACCTTCAGAAATCCTGTGTACTAATGCAGCATCTAGCATTTGTTGAACATCAAACGTAACTTTTGTTAACAGTTTAGTTCTAAGACTAGTATTGATAGTACTTTCTGCATTGTATTCAAGCCAACAATAGTAGTGAATCACAATGCATAATTCTCAGATTTTTCAGTATTTGCAAATACTGTATTTTTCAGTAAATACAAATTGTATTTAGAAGTTTAGGAGACAAAATTATAAAATGAAGTACAAAACAGAAAATTTTAAATCGAACATGTTTAAAATTAGTATCGTTCAATGGTTTAAGTACATTGAAAGATGAAGAAAAAGTTGAGAAAGACGCTTTGGTAAGGTAAAGAAATATTTGCAAAAGTGAAGTGTGCCAGCATTGCAGATGACCCACGTGGAGCTATCTTTGTGCCACAGTGAAATGTCCTGAGCTCAGCTGGCCATCACCACATGCGCTGAGACCTGATTCTGGTGCCTTCCTTGAAAGGTCCTAGTGAAATGGGTTGGGGGGGGTCTCAGCCTATGTATTTTTATATGCATTGGAATACAACTTGATGGGCCATCTGCAGAATGCACAGCATGTTTCTGAGATTATGACATGGCCTGTAGTCCTCACAACATGACTTCTAATTTCTCACATGATGCATCTCTCAAATTTCAGCCCTGAAGGGAGAAAGGACATCTTAATGACAGTCTGTGCATTATCAACTGGGCAACAATGTGGTAAAGAGATGACCCTAGATGTCTTGTTTTGCCAGTTGATTAACTGGAGCCAGTGCATTCCCTGAGGAAACATGCTCTGCAGAAATCCAGTTATCCACTAGGTCTCCCTAATAACAATATTGCAGAATTTTGAATGCCACTCCCCACGTTTTTTCCTCAAGGCCATAGTGAAATCTGATCCTGTAGATGTTGCGTATTAAAGGCATAAAATTAAAATAGAGATACATTCATACAGTTTGGGTCAATAGACTTCTATAAAAATGTAAGCTGAAGTAAGTGATGAAGTCCAATTATATTCATTTCATAGGGACATGGCAGGTTTCCTTAATGATTTTTCTAATTTTTAAGCCATATATATGGTAGGGATAGGAGGTTGTTGTTTCTATTACATTGGCATTGAAGTTAAATATTTACAAGTAAAGTAATTCTAGGCGAAGGTCCTTAAAATTGGGTAAATATTTGGTGAAGTTCTAATCCAACCATGCTATTCTTTTGCAGAAACAAGGGAAGTGAAATTGCAGCTGTTTAGTCTTCTGTATCAACTTTGGAGTCAATATAGCAATTCCAGCAGTTTATTTTGTGGTCTGGAACAAAGGGTATCAATTTCTCTTGAGTCTGAGCTGGCTCTGATGCCCCTTCCTTCCATTACATGGGACTTGATGTCAGGTGAAAGTCTGTAGTAAAACTTTGTCACAATTTAAAACTGTGTCCTACTCCCCTGAACGTGAATGTCAGACAGACACATAGCATGAATTTTTTACATTAAATTTCTCTGAATGGAGCTCAAGAGTATTCTTCCAAGGCCATTAGAAATTTTTGTACCATTTTTATTTTCTCTGTCTACTTGTGCAGAGAAGAGTCGGAGACATTTATAGTTTTATGGAGTGAACCTAGTTAGCAGGCATTAAATAGGAAAATATTAGTTCTAAGAAATTGTTGGAAGAAGGGCACACATATTGACTGCATGCAGACTAGGCATAAAAGCTCTTGCTCTCCTACACTGAGCATCAAATTGTGGAATTATTTAGATGTGAGGAATTTCTTAGAAATTCCATTACCCTGTGTAGGTGGTTGTATCTCCACACACTAGTTCTACTTTTTCATTACTCTTCTACACTGATGGAATGTTGCGCTAGCGGTCCCTCATGACTTTAGCATTTCTCCTCATGGCTAATGAAAGAAACTCAGACAAGACTAAAGTACAAAAAAAAAAAAAAAAAAAAAAAAAAAAAAAAAAAAAAAAAAAAAAAAAAAAAAAAAAAAGGAGATGAATTATTTTGCCTACAGAAGCAAAAGCTAAGAGGGCTTGAAGATTGTGAAGGAAATTTAATAATAGTCTTTGTATAAGAAAGCCATGTACAGCAGTATGAAGATTGGTTAAGTATTCTCTATATATACTGAGATCATAATAAAAGAAAATAAAACTGGAAAAGCCCTAGACTCGCAATCCACAACTATTTCCTGATGTGGAAGCTAGTTGGTTTTAAACAGGTTTAGTCCATTATTCAATATTTATGCAATTTCTATTATATGCAGTCATAGTTACTCAAGACAGAATGGCTTAATTGGGATGTTTTTATAATAGAGCTACATTTTTTTCTGAAATGACGTATCTATTGTTTTGAGACACATAAACAAATAAAAAAATGCACAATTTTTGTGATTCCCTAAAGAAAAAAGGAAAACATGTAACACTGATAGAAATGTTTACCCTGGCCTACTACTGGATTTAATTTTGCTCACTTTGGAAGATAGAAATGTTCCATGTTTTACTATATAGGACTTGCTGAAACTTGCTGTCAACCACCCACCAAAAAAGTTTAACCACAAGGCATAAAACAGAAAGCTAGATTAGAATGCCGAGTTGTAAAAGGTTTAAATCAAGAACTTTCAATATTGCCAGTTTTACCAATAACCCACTGTGATTATCAAACATTGGATTATGTGTACACCTACTTTCTCTTAGTTCAATGAGAGAAAATATTTTCTTACCAGTAATGACTAGAGAAATTATGATTTCCACACCCTGGGCTCTGTATCCATTGTATCAAATTTTGGAAATTTACTACTAATACGTTTTGAAATTGTCACATTGCTATTTCTTTTTAAATGTAATAAAAATAAAAATTTAAAAAAGTAAATAAAATGGCAAAAAATAAAGCAGAAAATAGAAACAATATGGTAATAGTTCGAAGAAATAAATTAATGTATTTTGGAAAATAATATTAGAACTTTTTTTTAAAAAATCACTAATTTATATTAGCTTTTTGTAAAGAAATATTTGTGCTTATATTTTTTGATGAATATGTCTTGCCTACATCTTGAAATCTGAGCAACCACTTTGAATATTACAATATACAGTGTATTAACTTCTGCTAATCTTGTATTATCTGCTTTTGAAATTTTTATCACTTTTGTTTTTTTTTTTTTCCCCTGTAAAATAAAAGCTACACTATCAATGCACTGTGCACCATTCCAAATCATATCTCCCACTCTCCCTCTCCTGTGGAAAAATGTCTTTCACTAAGTCAAACCCTGTTTGAAACAGTTTGAGGGCTGCTATTTTAAAACATGTTTCATCTATTGATTTTATAGACATTATTTTCCATTACGAATATAACGTTGCAACAAGCAGCAATGTACTCCTTTACTTATTTTAGAAATGAATCACAGAAGACAGAATGTTTCACGTACCTACAGTTAGGAAGAGTGGGACTCAAGATTCAAAACCATGATGCTTTAATGCAATTCTTTCTTGGTGAATATTTCTCATAATCATTTTATTTCTATTGTCCTTGCTTAGTAGATCCTTCCTAATTATCTGTTTTTAAAGTATCTTATTTAAGATACTTAATCCTTATCTAATTTAAGATACTTAAAAAACAGATAATTTTTTAGGTAGGAATTTAATCCCTTCACTGAAGCCTATGCCTGTTATCTTTATGGACTTCTGCATAGCGTCCAACCTTTCAGCATATCCTGGAGAGCTGTTCGTGACCCACCCTGCATGGCCTCATCCCTCTCCTTACCCCGGTACACAGTTCTAGGCATTTTGAACTACTGCTGTCGGTGAGGGCTTGCCTTGCGTCATCACCTCTGCACTCCTGTGCTTCTGGATCCTCCTCTCCTGTTGTGCACTAGACAGTGTGTGATATTTTGATCCCATCAATTGGAGTATGCTGCTAATTAGTTTTTTTTTTTCTCCAGGAGAGGACTTCCAGCTCGTTTTGAGACATCTGTGGTTGTTACATAAAGAACACTCAGTAAACCACTACTACTTTCATGTACGGAGAGTCTTCTGTGCTTTTCTTTTGTTTTAAATGTGAATTTTGAAAACTAGCATAGTTCAATTCTGAACTAGTTTGGGGTTATACATTCCTCTACATGTCTATCTTTTTATATATGAATCGTGTATGTTGAATATTTGAGAACTGTGCATTTTTTCACACATTGTAAGGTAATTTCATTCTTTCTCTATTTTTTAATATATTTCATACAGGTTCTCACTATGCAGCTCAGACTTCTAGTGATCCTCCTATTTTCAGCCTCTCTAGGCCTGGAATTGCAGGCATGAATCATCAAGCTTGGTCTCAGTGGCTGGCTCAACACTCATGGGGGCAGAGCCAGCATGGCATTTGGCGCTGGGGCTTGAACCCCGGTCTCTGCACTTGCCTAAGCAGTGTTTAATCTTCTAAACTATTTAGCCAGCCCTAAGGACCATAGGAATGAATGGGAAAGAATGAATCGCTCTGTAGTTTCTGTCCAAGGAGCTGGTAAAGCACCAACTTCAGAAATGTGTTTCCTTAACAAACTGCATATGTTGCAAATTGTGGGATACTCAGGTTCCTTGAATTTTGTTGGTATAGTAAGTGAATTTTTTAGCCGAAGTTCTGTGTTTCATTCTTAGAAACACACACCGCAGAGCTGAACTTCTGAGCTGAACCTAGGGAACAAGATAGTACAACTAGTTTTATCTCCTAAGTGTCCATATGAATGAATGAGAGAGTCAATGCCTCTGCGGTTTCTCTGTACAAGGAGCTGGAGATGCACCAGCTTCAGAAATACATTTTCTTAGCAAACTGCATGCATTGCCACCTTTGTGATACTCAGACTCCATGAATTATATCCACATCAAAAGTGAATTTTTGGCCATAGTTCTCTGGCGGAATGAGAGAAATGCCTTTGGTGTGCCTAGCTTCCCAGTGGTCCTAGAGCTTAGCTGACCTTTCTCCAGTAAGAACTCATTCTTAGAAACACATTCCACAGAGCTGAAACTCTGAGCTATAACTAGGGAATGGGAGACTGTTGGGAGCTGCAGGAAGCCAGGAAATTAATGAAGTGTGTGTAGGTGGGACTAGGCCTCAGTGCCTAAAGCAAACAAGTTACTCCAGTGCTGAGAATAACATCCTGTCTGGTTCAGGGTTAGTTGCTAAGGAACTTTGTGTCATACGATACAAACTTTGCAAAAGTATAAATAAAGGATTATTTTTGTGTCCGTTGAGTTAGTCTTGCCCATCAGGCAGACTGGTGATCACCCAGCCCAGCTTTTCATCTTCTTGTCTATCTTTGTCATTTCTACCACTATGTCTCCCCTGGGTAGAACCTTTCACAATGAGACCAATGGATTGCTACATTTGGTGCCCGAACAGGGACCCTGATATGAGGTAAGTGTGGCGAAGGAACCCCTTCCAAAAAGCATGCACAAGGGGGTGGGGGTGGAGTGGTTAGAGCCAGCAGTAGCTCACAAAATTGTGCATGGGTGCTGTCACGCTAGGTGTAAAACCTGGGGATGAGGGTCACTAAGGCCAGAAATGGGCTCAGTAGGGCCAGGAAGGATCACTAGAACCAGGAGCAGGCTCACTATGGCCAGAGATAATGGAGCATAAAAAGAGATGGAGGCAGAGATTCGATGGTGTTATCAGGGAGAAAAACAGTTTCCAGAACTGTAGATGTTGATAGGTGTATATAGATGTATGTAAAAATGTTTGTTATATTTTGATTTTTGTATTTGTGCTACTTTATAAGACTATCGTAAAAGACTTAGTGTGGAGTACTGTTTTGAAATCCAACCCCAAATGGGACAAGGAGGATAGAGCAAATGTACAGCAGGTAGAGATTAAACCCTCTAGACTTGCTCAACTAGAAAACAAAAGAAAATGTTCTTTTAAATCACAAGCCCTCAATTCCAAGCAGCATAGCACTGCCAGGAGGAGGGACACAAACTGGGCTCCCAGTGACCCTTGGTTTCTGGTCTTAAGCAAAACTAGCTGGGATTCCCCAGCCACCTGCCAATCTGTTTGTCCCATCCAGCCACAGAGGTTGGGGCATATGACCAACTACAGTCTTATGTGTCTGGTACTATGTAGGGGGGTCGTGGCTAAGGTATCCTGTGGCCATGGCACTGACTATGCGTGTTGCTGCCACTGAAAATTTGTTAGGCTCAAGATAATGTCTGTGGTTAATATCTGGGTAAAACTGAAACATTCAATAAGTTTTATGGGCCACAAGGCACAATCCTGATGAAGGCAACTCAGAAAAATTTCACTGAGTCACAGATTGAAACTAAGTTATAAGTCTTCATAAATCCATATATTTTAAAACCTTAAAATAATTAAAACAAGCTCTTGCTACCTAGGGCCCTACTGTTCCCTTCAGTTTGAGTTTAGTAGAAATGCTACAACAGGCTATGGCCCCAAATGAATTAAAAGTATAAATAAAACAGGTTTTAACTCAGGAGACTATTGTGGAAAGAACATACATATAGTAGGAAATAGGCAGGAAATGTGTTTTACGACTTAGCCATTACAAAAGATTTGCTGATTAAAAAGGACACCTTTGCTAGCACAATCAACTGACCTTTTCACTGCAACTATGTAGCAAACTGAAAGGCCTACCTTTAGGGCCTGGAGGAAACTCCTTTACAAGATTAAAATATTCCTTCACTTGCTTTCCATTAATCAGGGCCCTAAGGAATTTTCCCAAGATTGTGCAATAGGTTTGTTGCAAGCTACTAATAAGATTGTCAGTGATAGGCAAACTAGTGAAATAATAGTTCATTAATTGGCCTTCCAAAATAAATTAAACAATGTGCTTCAAGTGTAAGGCCCTATTTTAAGTTCTACAAAAGCAAAAACTAAATTCCATCAAATACATACAAAAAAGTTAGGAAGAGTCCTTTGGAGAGATGTACCTTCTAGGCAACGGAAGGGACCCAGTCCACAATGGGTATGCTTGTGTTTTTCCAGAGAGTGCTAAATGACCTATTTGAGTACCAGAACATGCTGTTAGGCTGTGCCATGAAGCAGATTGGGAAAAGAAGTAAACAACTAGGAGGCCAGATCCAATCCAGGGCCTACTAAAGAAACAAACAAAATGGAAACTTAAGGTCTAAATGGATGGCAAAATATATAAAGATAACTGAACTAAATTTTACTAAACATATGACATGGATATTATTTAGAGATGAGCGATTTTATTTCTTCAAAAATTTTCTGATAAGAGATCTCTGTTTATTGAAAACAAAACCTGACTAGTCTAGTTACCGTTATGAAAAAAATTACAATAGGGTCACTATAGGTTAATCTGATAAACAATATATAGTCAAATACACTCATAAATTTGTAAAGATGGCCATTTCTGTGTACTGTATTTTTGTTGTCTCTATGCATGTATGTTATTATATGAACAGCTATTCCCTTTTTGTTGTTTGCTTTTTTGATCATTTGTTCACGTACATCATGGGATATGCAGGCTTTAAAGCATGCCTTTTTAAAGTTACCAGCTGGTCCAAGTCATATCAAAATTAGTTTATATATAGTTTATCAAAAGGCTTAAATTCAACGAAAATTCTTTAGAAAAAATTATTAACAATCCTATTGATGAATAAGAGGTGTGGCCAATCTTTTGTTCACTAATGAGGAGCTCCTAGTAATCTCAACAGTCTCTTACGAGACATCCTCAGTAAATTGATCATTGCTTTACAGATAAAAGTCTTTAAGAATTATAATTGGGTTTTTTTCTTAAAAAAACAGTTTTAGTATTCAACTATATTAAAAAACAAAGGTTTGCACATATATATGTAGCTAATTGCTGATCTCATGGTGGCTTAAATGTATCCATAATTCCAAGTGTATAGGTTTTCTACAGTGTTAAAGATTATTGTGATAAGACTATCAAATTTTTTAAAAATGAGGAAAAAAAAAGAAAAAGCTTTATGATATATGTCTCATTTAAGGATAATTAGGTGAAAAATTTGTATGTATTAGATAAAGAAGATTGGTTAAAAGTGTTATGTCAAAATGAAAACATAAGTAAGCATTTCATAAAATATAAGAATACCATACTAAAATGTTGTATATTATTTGATTTCTAAATTTTTGTGTAAGATTGTATAATCACTGTGTGTTAACTTTGTATGAGGACTTAAATGTTAAAATATCCATACTGATTGGAAAATAACAGTTGCATTTTATGTCTAAGGCATTTAATATTCAGATAGATTGTAGTTTTAAGTTTGCTGTCTCTAGATAATTAAGCTTTTCTTCTGGATGTTTAACAACTAAAGTTTGCACACCAAAAATTAGATAGATAGGCTAAAAAGATAACCAATATTTTGACCATAGCCCCTTAAGGTCAGGGAAGACTCAGAACATAAGAAAACCTCTTCTGTGACATCCTGTAACTCAGTTGTGACCCAGATATTGTGATCAAAGAGATTATGGGACCATAGAAGAATATGATCAATGACACATAGTGTGCCTAAGGAGACTCACCTCGAGAGAAAAAATCTCTCAGGCTCTCATAGAAAGCAAATTGATCAAGCAATGATTGTGACTCATTCAGATGGTGGACACTGACAGAAGATCTATAAGGTAAATCCTAAAGAGATTGTGCTGACCTTGTCAGATTGCAAAAATGATATTTAAACAGGTCTTGCTTTAAATTGGTCTTAATCATCCAGAAGAAAAGTATATCCATGAGGTATAAAATAATGCCATCATAATAGGCTAAGCTGTAAAGGCTGAAGTGAACTACAATTGACAATCACCAGCTGTGCTAAAAATGTACTACTATTGTGGACTATTGGACTATATAGGGTTGGTTACACTGAGTTCACATACCTAAATTCATTGGACTGACAACAAATATAAAAAAGTCACTAAAAGACTTCTCCAAATACAGCTTCTCTGCAATGCAATAACCACCTTTGACAAAACAGTACAAAAAGGGAGATATGCTAGGGGCCATAGGAAGCCAGAAAATTGATTAAGTGTGTGGTGAGACTAGGCCTCAGTGCCTAAAACAAACAAGCTACCCCAATGCTGAGAAAAATGTTCTCTCTTGTTCAGGACAGCTATTAATCACTAAGCAATATTGTGTCATGTGGTACAAACTTTGCAAAAGTATAAATAAAGGATTGTTTTTCTGTGCATTGAGATACTCTTGCACATCAGGCAGACTACAGATAACCTAGCCCAGATTTTTGTGCTCATGTCTATCTTTCGAACTCCTACCGCCACGTTTCCCCGGGATTGAACTGATTGGAATAAGATCAACGGATCCCTATAGGAGAATACAACTAGCTGTAACACCTGAGTGTTGATAGAAATGAATGGAAAATAATAAATCCTTCTGCAGTTTCTCTGTCCAAGGATCTGGGAAAGCACCAACATCAGACATATATTTTCTTAGAAAACTGCATGCATTGCCGCTATTGGGATACCAGAGCTCTGTGACTTATATCCTTATCAAAACAGATTTATAGCCAGAGTTCTGTATTCTGCTCAGTGGGATAAAGGGTTTTGGTATGCCTGTCTTACTACAGGTCCTGAACCATAGCAGACTTTTCTCCACTAAGAACTCAGTCTTAGAAACACACACACACACACACACACACACACACACACACACACACACACACACACCTGAAAATCTGAGCTATACCTAGAGAACAGGACAATTCAACTAGTTTTATCTCCTGCATGCCCATACAAATGAAAGGGAAGGAATGAATCCCTCTGAGGTTTCTCTGTACGAGGAGCAGGACATGCACCAACTTCAAAATGTGTTTTCTTAGCAAACCACAAGGTTTGTCACTCTTGGGATACTGGGCTCTGTGAATTACATCAGTACCAAAAGTAAATTTTCAGTCAGAGTTCAGTGTTTTGCTGTATTGGAGAAACAGCTTTTGTGTACCTGGCTTCGCAGACGTTCTGGAGCTTACCTAGCCTTTCTCCAGTAAGAACTAACAATTAGAAACACATGCCACAGAGCTGAATTTCTGAGCTCTACGTAGGGATCAGGAGAGTACAACTAGCTTTAGCATCTGAGTGTCCATAAGAATGAAGGGGAGAGAAAAAATCCTTTAGCAGTTTCTCTGTCCATGGAGCTGGAAAGCACAAGTTGCAGAAATGTGTCTTCTTAGAAAACTGCACGTGTTTCCACTCTTGGCATACTGGGACTCTGTGCATTATATCAGTATCAAAAATGAATTTTCAGCCAGAGTTCTGTTTCACTATGTAGGAAAAGATGATTTGGAGTTCCTGGCTTTCCAGAGGTTCTAGACCTTAGCTGGCTTTTCTCAGTTAAGAAGTAACTCAGAGTTGGGAAGATAGCTCAGTAGAGTAAGTGCCTGCCTGGATAGCACAGAGTCCTGTGTTCAACCCCCGGTACCAAAAAGAAGAAGAAGAAGAAGAAGAAGAAGAAGAAGAAGAAGAAGAAGAAGAAGAAGAAGAAGAAGAGGAAGAAAACTCTTAGAAACAGAAATGAGAGAGCAGAAACTTCGAGCTATACCTAGGGAACAGGAGACTTGGAATTAGGTTTAGCTCCTGAGGGAACACAGGAATGACTGGCAAAGTATAAATCCCTCCGCACCTTCTCTCTACAAGGAGCTGGAGATGCAACAACTTCAGAAATGCATTTTCTTAGTAAACTGCAAACATTGCCATCTATGGATTACTGGGACTCTGAATTATATCGGTATCAAAAGTATATTTTCAGTCAGAGTAGTAGGAAGTCGCTCTTAGGAAACAAAACAAAACAAAACAAAAAAACCTCTAAGCTGTATCTAGGGAATGGGAGACATAGCACTAGCTTTAGCTCTTGAGAGCACATAGGAATGAAGGGGAATGAATCCCACTGCAGTTTCTCTATCCAAGGAGCTGGGAAAGTACCAACTTCAGACCAACTTCAGAAATGCATTTTCTTAGAAAATGGGATGTGAAGCCGCTCTTGTGAAACTGGAGCTCTTTTAATTATATCCTTATCAAAACTGATTTTTAAGCAGAAGTCCTGGAGTTTAGACGCTCTTTCTCCAGTAAGAAGGCACACTTTGAAACACACACCACAGAGCTGAATCTCTGAGCTGTGCTTAGGAAATGGGACACTTAGAACTAGCTATCTCTCCTGATGCCTATGGAATAAATGGGGAAGAATGAAGCCCTCTGCATTTTCACTGTCCAAGGAGCTGGCAAAGCACCAACTTCAGAAATGTGTTTTCTTGGCATACTGCAGGAGTAGCCACTTTTTGAATAACTGGGACCCTGGAATTACATCTGTTTTACAAGGAAATTTATAGCCACTGTTCTGTGTTTTGCTGCATGGAAGAAAAGGCTTTGGTGTGCATTGCTTCCTAGAGGTCCTGAAGCTTTACTGCCCTTTATCCACTAAGAACTCACTCTCAGAAACATGCAACACAGAGCTGAATCTCTGAGCTGTACCTAGGGAATGGGAGACTTACAATCAGCTTTAGCTCCTGAGTGCCCTTAGGAATGAATGAGAAAGAATGAATCTTTCTGCAGTTTCTCTGTAGAAGGAAGTAGAAATGCACTAACCTCAGAAATGTACTTTCTTAGCAAACTGCATGCATGGCCACTCTTGAGTGACTGGAGCTCTGTCAGTTTAATGTGAATCAAGTGACATTTCACATGTAGTTCTGTTTTCCTGTATGGGAGAAATGGCTTTGGTGTGCCCAGCTTCCCAGAGGTCCTTCAGCTTAGCTGCCCTTCCTACAGTAAGAACTCATGCTTCAAAACACACAGCACAGAGCTGAATCTCTGATCTACACCTACCAAATGGGAGACTTACAATTAGCTTTAGCTTCAGAGTGCCTATAGTAAAGAATAGGATAGAATGAATCCCTCTACAGTTTTTCTGTATAAGGAGTAGGGAAAGCACAAACTTTAGAGAGGCATTATCTTAGCAAACTGCATGTGATGTCACTCATCGTATACTGAACCTCTGTGAATTACGTAGGTATCAAAAATGAATTTTTTTTAGCCAGAGTTCTAAGTTTTGCTGCATGGGAGAAACAGCTTTAGTGTTCCTGGCTTTCCAGAGGTCCTGGAGCTTAGCTGACCTTTCTCCAGTAAAAACTCACTCTTACAAACATGCAGAACAGAGTCGAATCTCTGATCTGTACCTAAGGAACAGAAGACTTACAACTTGCTTTAGCTCCTGAGTGCCCACAGAGATCAATGGAATACAGTCAATCCCTCTGCAGTTTCTTTGTAGAAGGAGCTGGAAAAACACCAAATTCAGAAATGTATTATCTTACCAAACTGCATTCATTGCCCCTCTTGAGATACTGGAGCTCTGTGAATTACAATCCATATCAAAAGTGAATTTTTAGCTGGATGTCTGTGTTTTGCTGTATGGGAGAAATGGCTTTGCTATACATGGATTCCCATGTAGTGACATAGAGATAAGATTGAAAACCAGTTGGTGTCCTTAGAAGTAGGGAATTATAGACAGAGCCCAGGGAGGCCTGCCTTCTGTTGCTCGGGAGTCCTGGAAAGCTGGGGCTTGAAGTTTCAGGTGGCAGCTCCTCCTGCATGTGCCCTGTCCTTGAATTATAGACAGAGCCCGGAGAGTGCTGCCTTTTGTTGACTGAGAGTCTCAGAAACCTGGGGCTCAAGGTTACAGATGGCGGTTCATCCCTTGGGTGCCTTGTTCTTTGTTTATCTGCTACGTGACACAAATGGTTGCTTCCTCCCCTGCTTGAAGTATTATCAGTTAGCATTTGCACCTGGAATACCTTGTATGCATTTGTGTGAGCTACGTTTCTGGAATATGTTGCATCTATTAAAGTAGTGACGTATATTCCTTAGCCATTTTTTAATGCTAAATAAAAAGAAGAGTCTTCTGAGGCTCTGGGCTCACAGAGAGAGAGAGAGAGAGAGAGAGAGAGAGAGAGAGAGAGAGAGAGAGAGAGAGAGAGAGAGAGATCTTGGTGAGTCCTCTGAAGCTACATTTGAGTCATCTCGTTGTTTCTTGCGGCACCAGACAAAAATCATACATTTTCAGAGGTCCTGAAGCTTAGCTGTTCTTTCTCTCATAATAATTCACATGTAGAAACACACACCACAGAGCTGAATGACTAGGAAGTACCTAGGGAATAGGACACATAACTAACTTTAGCTCCTGAGTGCACATAGGAATGAATGAGATAGAACATAGCCCTTTGCATTTTCTCTATACAAGGAGCTGGGAAAGCACCAACTTCAGAAATGCATTTTCTCAGCAAACTGCATGTGTTACAACTATTGCTATTCTGGGTTTCTATACATGACATAGTTATCAAAAGTGATTTTTACTAACAGTTCTGTGTTTTGTTGTATGGGAGAAACAGCTTTGTTGTGCTTGGCTTTCCAGAGATCCTGGAGCTTAGCTACCATTTTTCCCAGTAAGAATTCACTCTTAGATACACACAGCTCAGAGCAGAATCTCTGAGCTTTACCTAGGGAACAGGAGACTTACAACTACCTCTGGCTCCTCAGTGCCCATAGAAAAGAAGGGGATGGAATGAATGCCTCTGCAGTTTCTCTGTACAAGGAGCAGGGAAAGCACCAACTTTACAAATCTTAGTAAACTGTATGCGACACCACTCTTGGTATACTGGACCTCTGTGAATTACATATGTATCAAAAGAGATTTTTTTAGCCACAGTTCTAAGTTTTGCTGTATGGGAGAAGCAGCTTGGATAAGCCCAGTTTTCCAGAGGTCCTAGAGCTTAGCTACCCTTTTCCAGTAAGAAATTCTAAACAAACAGCACAGAGCTGAATCTCTGATCTGTACCTAGGGAACAGGAGATGTACCACTAGCTTTAGCTCCTGAGTGACCATAGGAGTCAGAGACAAAGAATGAATCCATCTGCAGTTTCCCTGAACAAGGAGCTAGAGATGAACTCCCTTCAAAAATGTGTTTTCTTATGAAATTTGCTTTCATAAGAAAAAATGACATGTGTTGCCATTTTTAGGATACTTGGGCTGTATGAATTATTCCACTATCAAAATTGTCTTTGTAGCCGGAGTTCTGTGCTTTGCAGCCTGGTAGAAAGGACGTGTCTGTGCCGGCTTCCCAGAGATGCTGGACCTTACCTGCATTTTCTCCAGTAAGGATTCAGTCTTAGAAACACACACCACAGAGTAGAATCTCTGAATTGCACATAAGGAATGGAAGACTTACAACTAGGTTTAGCTCCTAGGAATGAATGGGAAAGAATGAATCCCTCTGGGGTTTCTCTGTACAAGGATCTGGAGATGCACTAACTTCAGTAATGTGTTTTCTTACCAAACTGGATGGGTTGCCACTCTTGCGGGTACTGATGCTCTGTGAATTACATCAGTACCAAAAGTAACTTTTCAGCAATAGATGTGCATTTTACTGTATGGTAGAAAGTGCTTTGTTGTGCCAGACTTTCCAGAGTTCCTTGAGCTTAGCCATGCTTTCTCCAGTAAGAATAAATTCACTTTTAGCAAGAAACACTGAAGAGCTGAATCTCTGAGCTGTACCTAGGTAATGGCAGACTTTCAACTACTTTTAGCTCCTGAGTGCCTATAGGAATGAATGAGAAAGAATTCACCCCTCTGCAGTTTCTCTGTAAAAGGAGCTGGAGATGCACTAAGTTCAAAAATGTGTTTTCTTACCACACTGTCTGCACTACCATACTTGGTATACTAGCACTCTGTGAATTACATCCGTATAAAAAGTGACTTTTCAGCCAGAGCTCTATGTTTTTCTGTATGGGAGAAAGGGCTTTGCTGTGCCTGCCTTCCCAGAGGTCCTGGAGCTTAGCAGCACTTTCTCCTGTAAGAACTGACTCTTACAAACACACAGCGCAGAGCTGAATGTCTGAGCTGTACCTAGGAATCAGGACACTTACAACTAGTTTTAGCTCTCGAGTGCAATGCTAATGAATGGGGAGAAATGGATACCTAAGCAGGTTACCTGTACAAGGAGCTATATTTGTACTAAACTCAGATATGTGTTTACTTACCAAACTGCCTACCTTGCCATTATTGGGATGCTGGAGGTCTGCAAATTACAACGGAATCAAAAGATACTTTTCAGCCGGAGTTTTGTGTTTTGCTTTTTGATAGAAACAGCTATGATGTGCCCAGGTTCTCAGAGGTTCTGCAGCTCAGCTGCACTTTGTTGAGTAAGAACTCACTTCTAACTTCACACACTACAGAGGTGAATCTCTCAGCAGCAGCTAAGAATGGGAGAGTTACAACTACCTTTAGCACCTGAGTGCCCATAGGCATGAATATGAAAAAGTGACTCCCTCTGTAGTTTCTCTGTATAAGGAGTTGGAGATACGCTACCTTCACAAATGTGTTTCCTTATCAACCTGCATGCATTACCATACTTGGGATCCTGAGGCTCTATGAATTTCATTGGTATCAAAAGTGACATTTTAGCTAGACTGCTGTGTTTTTCTGTATGTGAGAAATGACTTTGTTGTGCCTGGCTTCCTAGAGGTCCTCATGCTTAGCTGCACTTTTGTCAGCAAGAACTCACTCAGAAACACACACCACAGAGCTGCATCTCTCAGCAGTACCTAGGAACGGGAGAGTTACAACTACCTTTAGCACCTGAGTGCCCATAGGAATGAATTGGAAAAATGAATCCCACTGCAGTTTCTCTGTACAAGTACCTGGAGATGCACTACCTTCAGAAATGTGTTTACTTATGAAACTGAATGGGTTTTCACTCTTGGGATACTGGCGTTTTGTAAATTACATCAGAATCAAAAGTGACTTTTCAGCCTGAGTTCTGCGTTTTCTTTTTGGGAGAAATGGCTATGGTGTGCCCAGGTTCTCAGAGGTCCTGGAACTTTGCTTTGTTAAGTAAGAACTCACTCTTAGTAACACACACTACAGGGCTGTATCTCTTAACAGTACCTAGGAAACGGGAGACTTACAAGTACCTTTAGCTCCTGAGTGCCCATAGGAATGAATGGGAAAGAATGAATCCCTCTGTAGTTTCTCCGTACTAGGAACTTGAGATGTGCTACCTTCACAAATGTGTTTTCTTACCACATGGCCTCCATCACCATGCTTGGTTTACTTAGCAAACTGAATGTGTTGCCACTCTTGGGATCATAGAGCTTTGTGAGTTAGATCCTTATCAAAATTGACTTTTTAACCAGAGTTCTGTGATTTGTTGTATGGGAGAAATGGCATTGGAGTACTCAGCTTTGCATAAGTCCTAGAGCTTACCTATATTTCTCCAGTGAGAACTCACTCTTAGAAACACATACTACAGAGCTGAATGTCTGAGCTGTACATGGGAACAGGAAACTTTGAACTAGCTTTAGCTCTTGAGCATTCATAGGAAGGAATGCGATAGAATCAATTCCTATGTATTTTCTCTGTACAAGAAGCTGGGAATGCACCAACATCAGAAAGGCATTTTCTTAGCAAACTGCATGAATTGCCAGTCTTTGGATAGTGGAGCTCTGTGAATTTTATCCTCATGACAACTCACTGTAAACCAGAGTTCTGTGTTTCACAGTATGGTAGAAAGAGTTTTGGTGTGCCTGCCTTCCCAGAGGTGTTGGTGATTAGCTGCACTTTCCCCAGTAAGAACTCACTGTTAGAAATATACACCTCAAAGCTCAGTCTCTGAGCTATGCCTGAAGAACGAGAGAGTTAGGGCTAACTTTAGCTCCTGATGCTCTTAGGAATGAATGAGAAACAATGAATCCTCTGCAGTTTCTCTGTACTAGGGAGATGGAGACGCAGCAAATTTAGAAATACATTTTCTTAGGAAAATGCAAGTGTTGCCACTCCTGGGAAACTGGGGATCTGTGAATATACATAGATATAAAAATTGACTTTTCAGCCAGATTTCTGTGTTTTCCCTTATGGGAAAAACGGCTTTGGTGTGTCCAGACTCTCACTGTTCCTGGAGCTTAACTGCCCATTCTCCAGTAAGAATTCATTCTTAGAAACACATACCAAAGAGCCGAATCTCTGACCTGTACCTAGTAAACGGGAGACTTAGAATTTTCTCTAGCTAAATGTGTGCATAGGGATGTGGGAGAAAGAATGAATCACTCTGAAATTTATCTGTCCAAGGAGCTAATTGCCCCAACTTCAGAAACGTGTTTTCTTAGAAAATTGCAAGCTTTACATAGCTTTCAAAAGTGGCTTTTCATCCAGAGTTCTGAGTTTTGCTCTATTTGATAAAAGCCTTTGGAGTGACCAGCGTCCCAGAGGTGCTGGATCTTAGCTTGCTTTTCCTCAGTTAGAACTAGCTCTTAGAAACAGAAAGTACAGAGCAGAATCTCTGAGCTCTACGCAGGGAATGGGAGACTTAGAAGTGGCTTCAGCTCTGAGTACCCACAGGAATGAATATTATAGAATGAATCCCTATGCTGTTTCTGTGTAGGAGTTGGGAACTGACCAACTTAAGAAATGCGTTTTCTTAGCATACTGCATTCTTTGAGACTCTAGGGATGCTGGAGGTCTATGAATTACATCTGTATGAAGAGTGATTTTTTACACAGTGTTATGTGTTTTGCAGTGTGGGAGAATGGGCTTTCATGTCCTAGGCTTTCAGAGGACCTGGAGCTTACCTTCCCTTTCACAAGTAAGTACTCATTCTTAGAAACACACACTACAGAGCAGAATGTCTGAGCTGTACCTAGGGAATGTGAGACTTTAAACTACCTTTAACTCCTGAGTGCCACAGAAATGCATGGGATGGAATTATTCTCCATGCAGTTTCTCTGTACAAGCAGCTGGGAACTATCCAATTTAAGAATTTTTTTTTTTTTTTTTTTTTAGCAAACTTCAAGTGTTGTCACTCTTGGAATTGTGGAGCTCTGAGTATTACTACCATATCATAAGTGACTTTTTAACCAGAGTTCTGTGTTTTGTAGTATGAAAGAAATGCCTCGGGTTTGTCCTGCTTTCCAAATGTCTTAGAAGCCAGTTGCCCCTTTTCCAGTAAGAACTCACCCTTATAAACACACACCACAGAGCTGAATCTCTGAATTGTACCTATGCAATTGGAGACTTAGAAATATCTTTATCTCTTGGGTGCACCTAAGTATGAAATGAAAAGAATGAATCACTCTGCAGTTCATCTGTCTAAGGAACTGGAAAGACACCAATTTCAGAAATATGTTTTCTTACCAAACTGCATGTGTTGCCACTCTAGGGAAACTGGAGCACTGTCGGGTATATCCATATCAAAAGTGAATTTTTAGCCAGAGTTCTTTGTTTTACTGCTTGGGAAAAACTGTTATGTTGCGCCCAGCTTCTGAGAGGTCCTGGAGGTTAGCTGCCCTTTCTCCAGTAGGAACTCACTCTTAGAAACACACTCCACAAAGCTGAATCTCTGAATTGTACCTAGGCAATGGGAGACTTAGAAATAGCATTAGCTCCTGGGTGCATGTGGGTATGAAATGGAAAGCATGAATCACTCTGCCATTAATCTCTCCAGGGAACTGGAAAAACACCACTTCAGAAATGTGCTTTCTTACCAAACTGCATGCGTTGCCAGTCTTGGAATACCAGAGTTTTGTGAATTACGTCCATATCAAAAGGGACTTTTTAACCAGAGTTCTGTATTTTGTAGTATGAGAGAAATGGCTTTGGTTTGCCCTGCTTCCCAAAGGTCCTGGAACTCAGCTGCCCTTTCTCCAGTAAGAACTCACCGTCTGAATTGTAGCTAGGGAATGAGAGATTAAGAAATAGCTTTAGCTCCTTGGTGCTCATATAAAAATTGACTTTTCACCTGGAGTTCTGGGTTTTGTTGTATCAGAGAAACAGCTTTAGTGTGTCTGGCTTCCTAGATGTCCTGGAGTTTAGCTGCCCATTCTGTATTAAGAACACATGTTTAGAAACACACCACAGAATGGAATCTCTGAACTGTCATTAGGGAACTGGAGGCTACAACTAGTTGAGCTCCTGAGTGTCAATAGGCATGAAGGGAAAACATGAATCCCTCTGCAGTACTCTGTATAAGAAGCAGGAAATGCACCAACTTCAGAAACGTGTTTTCTTAGCAAGCTGCAGGTGTTACCACTCTTCAGATACTGGGGGTCTTTGAATTCCATTTGTATCACAAGTGAGTTTTCAGCCACTTTGTTTTGCTCTATGGGAGAAAAGGGTTGGGAGTATCTGGTATCCCAGAGGTACTGGATCTTAGCAGGCTTTTCCCTAGATAAAACTAGATCTTAGAAACAGAAACCACAGAACAGAACAGCTGAGCTCTACTTACGCAGTAAGAACTATCTTTAGCTCCTGAGTGCCCACAGGAATGAATCTTATTGAGTGAGTCCCTATTCTGTTTCTCTGTGCATGAAACTTGGAACTCATCAACTTAAAAAATGCGTTTTCTGAGCATAGTGTATTCTTTGACACACTAGGGATACTGGATCTCTGCAAAAGGTTCAGAGGAGAACAGAGCAGAAATAATGTCTGAACGAAAAAGAGAAAGGATAACTATAATGAGAGACTTTAGTACTACTAAAGCAGACATTGAAAAAAATTAGGGGAGAACAGAAAAATGATGGATTCTATGATTGAGCAATATAGGAAAGAAATGGATGGCATGAAACAGTTTCAAAAAGATATACAAGAAAATAAAATCTCAATCACATGCTGGCAAAAGTGTATGAACCAAAGTGAAGACAGAATCTCAGATATTGAAGACACAGTTGCAACTAGTGAAAAGCTAAGAAAGGATCTCTTAAAAACAACTAGGATGCAGGAAAAAAAAATCAACATCTACAAGATGATGCAAAAATATATAATATGAGATTAATAGGAATCAACAAGAAGGAAGGAGTCAACACAAATGATATAAAAAGAATATGGGCAGAAGGAATAGCAGAAAACTTCCCAAATATGAAAAAAAACAATCACATATACAAGTAACTGAAGCATACAGAAACCCAAATAATACCAACTCGACTAAAAACACACCCAGACATATAATACTCAAGATTCCAGAATTTCTGCAGAAGAATAATATACTAAAAGCTGCTAGAGAAAAGAAACAGATCACATTTAAAGGAAAACCCATCTGAATAACAGCAGATTTCTCTTCACAAAACATGAAGTCAAGAAGAGCATGGAGCAGAGTGCTTCAAGTCCTCCATGAAAACAAATTTCAGCCCAGACTGTTATGCCCCGCGAAACTCTCTTTCAAGTATGAGGGAGAAGTGAAGTACTTCCATGACAAGGAACATCTAAGGATTTCATGACGTCAAAACCCTACACAGTATACTAAAAAATATTTTAGAGAGGTACCAAAATGACTCAAACTCAAGAAATGAGAACAGAAAGTTCTCACTAAACAGGGTACTTAACACAGGAAAGAAAGGGATAAACAGTAGTAAGTAAACGTCATATCAATTGTGAGTCAATACATTACAATTATAACCATCAACATAAATGGACTCAATTCTCAAATTAAAAGAAATAGACTGGCAGAGTGGATAAGGAAGGAAAATTCAACAATATGCTGTATAAAAGAAACACATTTAAGTCTTAAAGAAACTCATATACTAAAGGTGAAAGGATGGAACGCAATACTACATGCTTCAGCACCTAGAAAAAAAGTAGGAGTAGCAATCCTGTTTGTAGACAGTCTAAACTTCAAACCAAAACTGATCAAACAATATAAATAAGGTCACTATGTATTTCTTGGAGGAAAACTTCAAGACGAAGAGGTAACACTTATAAAAATGTATGCACCAAACACAGGAGCAGCAAGTGATATGAGGCAAACCTTAATGGGCATCAAAATTCTAATATCCAATACCACAAACTTAACAGGAGACCTCAACATCCCCTTATCCAAAAAAGATATGTCAAACCGACAAAAAATTAGCAAAAAAGTAGCAGAACTGAATTAGAACTTGGAACAACTGGAATTAGTGGACATACACAGTGTGTTTCACCCAAATTACTTCCAAATATACATTTTTTTCAGCTGCATATGGGACATTTTCTAAAATAGAGCACATATTAGTATATAGGTCATGCTTAAGTATATGCAAGAAAACAGATATTATCCCATGTATGTTATGTGATCAGAGGCAATGAAATTGGAAATATGACAATAGAAACCACAAGAAATCCAGAAATACTTAGAAATTAAACAACATTCTTCTCAACAACCAGTGGATTACACATGAAATTAAATAAGAAATTAAACACTACCTTGAGTTTAAAGAAAATTCAAACACAATCTACTGGAATTTATGGGATGCAATGAAAGCAGTTTTTAGAGTGAATTTTATAGCTCTGAACTGACACATTGAGAAAACAGAACAGGTACAACTAAATACTCTCCTGGCACACTTCAATCGACTAGAAATAGAAGAGCAAACAAAGTTCAAAGCCCAAAGATGGTAGGAAATTATAAACATTAGAGCAGAAATTAATTCAATTCAGACAAAGAAAACAATACAAAGAATTAGTGAATCCAAAAGCTGGTTCTTTGAAAGATTAAATAAAATTTATAAGCTCATAGCTAACCTCATCAAAGAGGAAAGAAAAGACTCAAATTCAAGCAATAAGGAATGAAAAGGGTGAAATTACTACAGACAGGGCAGAGATTCAGAGGATCATAAATAGCTACATTGAGAATCTTCACTCTCACAGAACTGAAGATATAGATGAATGGGATAGATTCCTAGAAAAGTACAAATCACCCAAACTCAATCAAGAAGATATAATAACTATGAATAACCCAATAACAGCCAATGAAATACGAAATGTAATGAAAAGCTGAGTGACAAAGAAATGTCTGGGACCTGATGGATTCACTACTGAATTCAACAAGAAGTTTATAGGAGACTTAATCCGAACACTCCTCAAACTTTGCAATGAAATTGAAAAGAAAGCAATCCTTCAAAAATCATTCCTAGAGGCCAGTATTACACTGATATGAAAACCAGAGAAAGATACAAGTAAAAGAGAAAACTACAGGGCCAATTTCTCTGATGAACATAGATGCAAAAATCCTCAATAAAATCCTCACTAATAGAATACAACTAATCATCAGGAACATTATACACCATGACCAGGTAGGATTTATGCCAGTGATGCAAGAATGGTTCAATATATGCAAATCTATAAATGCAACACACTGTATCAATAGAGCCAAAGCCAAAAATCACATGATAATCTCAATTGATGCTGACAAGGCCTTTGACAAAGTCCAACACTCATTCATGTTCAAAGTCCTACAGAAAATTAGAGTAGAGGGCCTCTACCTCAACCTGATAAAAGCTATCTACAACAATCCAACAATTAACATAATTCTAAATGGGGAAAAAGTCTTTTACTCTCAAATCTGGCACAAGACAAGGATGTCCTCTATCATCACTCCTATTCAATATAGTTCTGGAATCATTAGCTACAGCCATTAGTCAAGAAAGAGAAATAAAAGGAATAAGAATAGGTAAAGAAGAAGTAAAACTATCACTATTTGCAGATGACATGATAATCTTCTCGGAAGACCCAAAAAGCTCCACTAAAAAGCTACTAGAATTAACACAAAATTCAGTAGCATAGCAAGTTACAAAGTCAACACAGAAAAGTCAATAGCAATCCTCTACACAGATAACAAACACACTGAGAGAGAAACTAGTGAAACAGTAACTTATATGATAGCATCGAAGAAAATGAATTACTTGGACATTAACTCAACTAAGTAAGTAAAAGACCTTTTCAATGAAACTACAGTACTCTGAAGAAAGTGACCCTAGAGGATTTGAGAAAATGGAAACATATTCCTTGCTCTTGAATAAGAAGAACCAACATTGTGAAGATGGCCATACTCCCTAAATTGTTATACAGATTTAATGCAATTCCTATCAAAATACCATCAACATACCTCACAGACCTGGAGAAGTCATTCCTAAAATTTATTTGGAGCCAAAAAAGACCCAGAATTGCAAAGACAATTCTGGGCAACAAATGTAGAGCAGGAGGTATTATAATTCCTGACCCAAAGTTATTCTTCAAAGATACAGTAATAAAATCAGCATGATATTGGCAAAAGAATAGACCTGAGGATCAATGGAATAGAATAGAAGATGTAGAAACAAATACAAACACACTCAGCCACCTTATTTTTGACAAAGGGGCCAAACACGCTTACTGGAAGAAAGATAGCCTCTTTAACAAATGGTGCTGGAAAAACTGGCTCTCTACATGCCAAAAACTAAAGCTTAACCCAAGTCTATCACCATGCACTAAGGTAAAGTCAAAATGGATTAAAATCTAAACATTAAAAGAGAAACACTAAATCTCCTGGTAGAGAAAGTGAGAGAAAATCATGAAGACATTGGGGTAGGCAAAAGTTCATGGACAAAAGTCAAATTGCACGTTTAACACTTGAAAGCATCAACAAATGGTACTTCCTCTGGCTAAGAAGTTTTTGTAGGTCAAAGGAAATTACCAACAGAGTGAAAAGACAACCCACAAATTTCAAAAGGATTTTAACTAATAAGTAGTCAGACAAAGGTCTTCTATCTAGAATCTACAAAAAATTAAAAACAATTAGGGTTCCGAAATTCTGACTTTTTGCCAGAGCTCTATTTTATTCTCTATCAGTGAAATGGCTTTGGTGTTCCCAGTTTCCTAGAGCGTGGAGCTCAGGTGCCCTTTCTCCAGTAAGAACTCACTTTTAGAAACAGAAACTACAAAGCAGAAGCTCTGAGCTGTACCTAGGGAATGAGAGACTACAACGAGATTGAGCTCCTGAGTGAGGATAGGAGTCAAGGGGAAAGAATAAATCCCTCTGCAATTTCTCTGTACAAGGAGCTGGAAATACAACAACTCCAGAAATGGGTTTCCTCAGAAAACTACAGGCATTGCCACTCTTCAGATACTAGGTTTCTGTGAATTGCATCTGTATCAAAAGTGAGTTTTCAGCTGAAGTCTTTTGTTTTGTCTATGGGAGAAAATGGTTTTGATTGCCCAGCTTGCCACAGATCCTGTAGCTGAGCTAGCTTTTCTCCAGAAGAAATCTCTCTTGGAAACACACACCACAGAGCAGAATGTCTGAGTTGTACTTGGGAATGGGAGATTGAACTAGCTTTAGCTCCTGAGTACCCTTAGGAATGAGTGCAATAGATAGAATGAATCCCTATGCGGTTTCTCTGTATAAGGACCTGGCAATGCACCAACTACAGAAGTGCATTTTCTTAGCAAACTGCTTACCTTGCCACTCTTGAGATATTGGAACTGTGTTAATTATATTCCTATCAAAACTGACTTTTTAGTCAGAGTTCTGTGTTTTGCAGTATGGGTGAAAGGGTTTTGGTGTACCCAGCTTCCCAGAGGTCCTGAAGTTTAGCTATCCTTTCTATAATAAGAACTCACTCTTAAAAACAGAATCCACGCAGCTGTTCCTAGGGAACAGGAGACTCAGAACTAGTTAGTTCTAAGGTAATTTGTATTCAGTTATTTCCTTGTTGCTGAGCTTTAAGAAAATTTCATGTTTTTTTCTTTATTATGGGTATACTTGAACAAACACTAAGGTACACATATTTTAAAGAAATCTTTATAAATATCAACCCACCAACAGTATAACTGGATCACAATTTTAACTTTTATATGACTTTTGAGAAGGGGATCTAAAACAATGGCTAGTATCTTGTTTTTGTAAGCAGAATTTTCTTATGAGTCTTAAATGCATTCATTTTATTTTTGTAGTACATGTTTGGGGTACACAATGATCACATTTCTCATGAGGAGTTGGCACCTGTACATAAAACATCTCAATTATTTTATGCTACCTCCCTCCCTTTCTGATACTGTCTACGGCTCCTTTTAGAGGACAGAATAAAATAGTTCATTTTATTGGCTCCTTCAGAAAATTTTGCTAAGCCTACTAGTCCACTTATTTTTGCCATTCAGTTTTCACTTTTAACAAAACAGTGACTAATTTCACTGCATTCTCATTAGGAATGGGCATTATGTCGGACTAAAGCATTCTGAATTTGGCTTTTCTCTGTGATAGTCTCATAACTTTGCCCTGGGAGGCATATTGAAAGCTGTAGCTGCCAGGTAGGAAGTCTTTTCAGGGGCCTGGCAGCATAGAACCTTGCCCAGGAGCACAGGTATGTTTGCTCCCCAAATCTTCCGGCTGCAGCTGGAGTGTGGGATCCACTTCTGTGATCGCCAGACACACCCCACCTCAGCTGAGGAGTCCTGTGGAGTGCTCCTTCTCACCCTGTTTGCAGCACAGGTTCTAGAGCGGCAGCTCCTCTACTGTGCGCTTTGGCAGTTGAACGTTTGCAGATGCTTGCCTTTTAAGAGCACATTTAACGCAGACAAAAGCCCTTTAAAGCAGAATTGAGGCTACTGTTGAAAAGCCAGCTGGCTGGCTGTGGCAGTGCTGAGACAGTGCGGCAGGTGCAGAAAGCCTATAGCTTTTCATCATTTTTCTGTTGGAAAAGCAAGTAACATGAGTATATCAGATGACAGATAATTTTCTTGTAATACAATGTGACCCAATTTGTGAAATAAAAATGGAATGAAAACAGCAGCTTGTAGCAATACCTAAAATATCTTTTGAGTCATTATCTCTAAATGAAAGGCAACACTGGACAATTTCAACGCAAATTTTAGTTTAGCATCTCATTAATTGAATAATGGCTTATATGCACCATGCATTTCTAAGTACCTGAAGTGTTGTAACAATGAACACAGAATTGGATCAGCACTCCATTCTTCTATCTGTTCCCTGATGACAGTTAAGTTCTTCTGTCTTTCCTTATTTCCTAATTACGATTTGCTTCTTTTATCTTCTTCAGATGATAAGTAGATCAGAATGGGTTTTCCAAGCAGACCATTTAATACATTCCTGTGTATTTAAATATTTTGCCTCACTGTGAATTACACAGATATTTCATTCTGATTTGCAATTTGAGTGGCATACTTTTTTTTTCTTAGGAGACACAGGGAACCTAAAACTAAATGAGGAGCTGACTTTGGGTAACAAAGGCCTCCTGGAGCATAAATTATCAGTGGGGCTCTCCCAGTGCCTGTAAAAGTAGAGCTTATAATCTTTTAATTGAAGCCTAGTGAGTCCAGAATCTCTCTCTCTCTCTCTCTCTCTCTCTCTTCAGTTCACTTAGAGCATCTCCTTCCATAAGTGATATTTTGCTTCCAGTAATCAAGTAATTACTAGGCTGATTTCGCTTCTTTTGTACCAACTTTGCCTTGTGTGCACCAGCTTGGATCTCTCACCCTGATAGGCCATGGCTACTGGGTCTGGAATGATAGATCCTATCAGGCTTCAATATCTGCAGACACTTTGCTCCTACTTCACACTGAGTTAGCAATCAATCCCATCTGTTCTTCATCATTAGGAATTCACATGGTACCCACAGCCATTCTTCAAGTGAGGTGGTGAACTTTCCAGGCATCTTCCAAAATAGAGAGATGGAGTTAGCTACACTGGTATCTATCTATTTAGGGTTGTACTCTACAATTTTCATATAAACTTCCAATAACAAGAATATATATAGGCACCTAGAAGTGATTGTGGATTAATCTCACTACATATGGATAGACTTGATAAGAAAATGATTTTCTATCAACTTTTTGATAATTTTGTATAAAATAGTCTCAGATGACTAATAGTGTGATTTACCATATTTATGCTATTAGGAAGAAAGGAAGTTGTTTTACAAAGCACTGTGGATCTAGGCCAGATAATCAATCAAATATTAGGGTTACTTGTTTTTTGCTTCAAGCAACTGCTTACACTAACTTACAAGTCTGATATGTTATTGAAGCCAAAAAATAATCAGTACTAAACTCTACAGAGTATGTTTAGCAATTAGACTGTCAATGTTCAAATATAACAATCTATGAATTACATAGTATTACATGCCTTTCTCAAATAAATATGATATGAAAAGATCTTACGAAGCGTCATCTTGCTTTACGTTATTGTTAAGTAAAATCTACTTAGTGTTTATGGTAAAATATAGACTAAACTGAGCTATTACCAATTCTTATAATCACTGATCCTTTGTATATATGGTGTGAAGACATTTTAATCTAATAGTTTCCTTGATACAATGAATTGTGTTTACATTCACAGGCCAGTAGAGGATTAAACCAAATAAAATTACTTATTCTCTCTATAAAATCTCACAAAATGTTATTACAACTGATAATCCTAAATCCACTTCTAAAGTCTGAAACTGAATGAGTTCCGATGAAAGATATAATATATATTTCATTATATATATTGTATTTTTTACACTATTCACTTTTATACAAAATTATTATCTTTTTTTTTTTTTTTTTTTTTTTTTTTGTCTTTTGGAGACAGGGTCTTGCTATGCAGTTGAGGCTGGCCTTGAGCTCACTTTTGTAGCCCAGGCTGGTCTCGAACTTGCACCAATTCTCCTGCCTCAGCCTCCCGAGTGCTGGGATTACAGGCGTGAGCCACCACGCCCGGCTTCAAATACCTTTTTTTTTTTTTGTCTTTTTGAGACAGGGTCTCGCTATGCAGTTAAGGCTGGCCTTGAGCTCACTTTTGTAGCCCAGGCTGGTCTCGAACTCACACCAATCCTCCTGCCTCAGCCTCCCAAGTGCTGGGATTACAGGCGTACGCCACCACGCCCGGCTAAAAATTATTATCTTTTTAAATTTCTCAGTAATTTAGTCAAACTATAAAAGCTAATGACAGTATTTGCTAAGGGCATTAAATCCAAAAAGCGTCTATTTTATGTAAATTAGCATTTGTACCACCTTTCTTGGTCAGTTAATAACGTGTGCCATGTTTAAAGAGATAGCAATGCTCAGTCATCTAGGAATGCTTACACAAGTGTGAGCACATGCTCTAAATACTCGGTGGAGAGGGGCGAGCTCAGTTAACAAGGCTAACAAATGGTCCTCGTTTGATGCTGGGCGTGGTGGTGCACACCTGTAATCCCAGCACTTGGGAGGCTGAGGTAGGAGGATCGCTGTGAGTTCGAGACTAACCTGGGCTACAAAAGTGAGCTCAAGGCCAGCCTGAACTGCATAGCAAGACCCTGTCTCAAAAAGCAAAAACAGACAAAAAAGGTCCTTGTTAGAAATTACACAAAGCCTATAAATATATTTCTCTGAGTGCATAGTTTATGACGCTCAACTTACCTCTCTGCGCCTGCGTCAGCTCCCTCTGCCAACGTCTCTGACTACAGAGGCTGTGGGGCAAGAGTGAGACGAGTATGAAGAGCTGGGCATCTCAGCTCTCACTGGGACACCAGTCCTCTGCCAGGGCCAGGAAAGCCCTGGGTACCCCTCTGGCCTCCGAGTGGCCCCAGAGTCTCAATTCATCAAGATGGCTCAAAGTGTAGAACCTCAGCAATTCAGACACGAACTAAAATTGAATTTATTTCTTCCAGGAGAGACCCGCACTTCACTGTTAGTAAATTGTGACTTTTTTTTCAAAGCAAAGGGAATAAAATGATCACTACATCTAGATAAAGTAAAAATAATTTTTGATTGGACAGAACACAGGGGCGGGTTCTTCCTCAAAGCCCCAGAGGACAGGATGACGGGTGACCTTCACTCTCAGGGTGAGCAAGTCACCAGCAGGAGCCGGTGGGGTGGAACACAACTAAGTCACCACAGAGTGACTGGAGCAAGTGACCTGGGAGAGCACCTTGGCCTTCCGGTGGGACTCAGGTGGCAGCAGGAGGCCATTGCCTCAGCACAGCAGTCTCTTCCGGGACACCTTCTGCATGTTCTTGCTAACTGCGGAATATTAATAAAATTAACAGGAAGTTCCGTTTCTTTGGAAACCGTAGGCACTATGGGAAGAGCTCCTTAAGACAGCAGGGCTGCTTCTCCCCAGTGGGCTCTGAACCTCTCTCCTGGGTGTTTGTCTGTGCTCCTAGCCCTAAGGCTAAGCTGTTGGTTTCATCAAGACACTGCCTTCTCTTGTAACGTGAATGACACCAAAGAATGGGGAGAAAATCCTTGAATTCATTCTTGAAAAAAATTCTTACAGCGTACGTAGGAGTTTGGCAAGGTGCTGGCTCCTGCCCTCATTTAGGTCTGGGAGACTCACAGCTGGTCTCACTGAGTGAACGGTGCAGGAACTGGGGGGCGTCCCTAAGATCAAACAATTGGTTTACAAAAGCAACAGATTCCAGAGCTGTGTAAAAATCCTAATAATTTCAAAATAACCTTTATCTTTGCTACAAAAATAAAGATGCTAACTCCTTTAGCTCACAATAACCCTAATGGGAGGGGAGAGTGAGTAGCAAGACCAGCAGCGTTGGTACTGTCCTCGAGTAGTGCAGTGAAGCGGTCGGTGACAAGAGTCTCCTCAGTGGTGGGCAGCAGTGGCTCCTTTGGAAAGTGCCCGAGAGCCCTCTAGTGACGGTGATGGGGAGACGATGCCGAGATGACAGAGCTGACGGGACAGAAGCAGGCTGAGGGGTCAGCAAGGGGCAGGAGGGGAGGGCAACTGTTTTGGTTAACAGCCTATTTACAATTAGGTAACTCTGTCCTTAAATACTTTAACCTGAGTAACATGTATAAATACGTTGGAGGAAATCGCACAGCCAGTCACACGTCCCTCGACCAGTGCCGGTGCTGTCCCTGACCTTCACGCTGGCTGGTTCCATTTCAGGAGCGTCCTGAGCGTGCATCACGGGGAGCCCAGGGCAGCGGTGTGTGCCTATGGGGCGGGATATGGGCTACGCTCTGCGCCCCAGCACACTCCCCTGCTCACGGCGAGCACGCTGGCTAGGGAAGCTCCCTGCGGCCCCGCTAGACCACGTCCCAGCTGTTTGGTTTCAAGAGTTAGGCTTATTGTGCACCAAGAGGCTTGGAAGCGTGGCACCGCTGCGGGGGGTAGGCTGGGGCCTCCTCCGTTGGCAGAATGCTGTTAGTGACGCTATGTGGAGGCACCAGGGGCCCTCAGGGGCCTCGAGGTTTTTGGCTCAATGGCTTGTCCTTGGCCCAGAGGTGATGCGCAGTTGCAACACTCAGTAATAAAATTCCCTGCCGTGTTAATATGTCAGTTTGGAAGCTCTCCTGGTATAGCAAGGCCTTTCAGCCAGAGTAGAGGCAGAATAAAAAAAAATTATTCTCACTTATCATTAGAACCAGTTCCAGTTCCTGGAAATCCTGGAGTCAAGCAACGTCTTTGTCCTTTCTCAGTAGAGTGTTGGGGAGCTTTCTGATCTTTGCCACTTGGTCTGGACTGATGCCCAGCTCGCAGCAGCTCCCTCTGAGCAGCTCCTGGTAAGGGAGCTCCGGTCGGTCTAGTTCAATTTCAATGAAATCGTTTTCTCGCAGGGGTGGGTTCTGAATCCTCGCCTTAACTACCAGCTCTTGCATGTTGAATGGAAATGCTCCAGTGAAGAAAAACGGCTGGAAGGTTGGCGCTGGGACTGCAAATGTCCCCGTTTTGAGGCTCCGGAGCCATAGGTCGCTTGGAGAGGACAGAGGAGAACAGGGAGTGGCTCTGACTCACAGGTGGCTGACAAACAGGCCCTGGTTTTGTGCTTTCTGGTGTTCTGAGGATGGCTGAAGGGGCAGACATATCACCATTCTGCACCAGTGCCAAAGAAGTGTGGCTCTGAGTAAAGGCCCCTAGCAGGGGGTTTCCCCGGGGGCAGCATCAGAGGGGAGCCCTCCTCAGGACAGGAGGCTGGAGGGGTGGAGTGAGGCCCACTCTTCTGCCCCAGCGGTATAGATGAAGGGGAAAGGCAGGTTGGCTAAGTAGTTGGGAGCAAAGGGCAGTTCTGACTCCTGCTGGGGGAGGCGGTCTTCCTCATTCTCCTCTTCCGCTCCCATGATCTTCCTGATCTCTCGCCTTGATGTCAACTGTACTGGCATCTCCCCTTTTGGTAGTCGGCATCTCTTTGTCCGCTCCCGACTTCAGCAGATAAGAGACCACCTGACTGTGGTTTCACTGGCATGTCCAATGTAAACAGGTCCAGCCCTTGACCTCAGTTTGGGAGTTCACATCTACCCTGTTCTCCGCCAGTTTCTGCACCTCCCGGATGGCCCCCAGGGCCACGGCCTTGCCCAGTCGCTCCTGCTGCTCCCTCTGCTCCAGGAGCTCTCTCATCTTCCCCTGGACCTGGGCCCTGGTCGCCCCGCCTCGCCCTGCCCCGCCCCACCCTGCCCTGGGCCAATCAGCACTGCTATCAGCGTTGCTATCTTATCCGCAGCCAGCTCTACAGAGAGCAGGGCTACCCTGCTCGCGCCTGGCAGGGAGCCTGCTCTGATGCCCGGGCCTGCCCTCTGCTCCGGGCTGCTCTCCGCCTGCAGGCCCAGACCTCGTCCGCAGTCGCCCCACCTTTTCAATTACATCTTTTTATTTTTATTTTTCATTTTTATTTTAAAGACTAAAAATACCAGAAACAAAGATAGAAAAAAAAAAAAAAAAAAAAAAAAAAAAAAAAAAAAAAAAAAAAAAAAAAAAAAAAAAAAAAAAAAAAAAAAAAAAAAAAAAAAAAAAAAAAAAAGTAACAAGAGTACATATAGTACAGAATTTCTAAACCAGAAAAATTTAACAATGATTATATTACATGTTTTCATCATCGGATCAGTTTAGATTAATAGACATAGGTATATAAAATTGATCAAACAATTAAACATTAACACTTTCAATAAACATTTTTTTTTAACAATTGACACCCTGCATATTGTCCTCACAATAGTAATATAGAACACAGGGTGTGGGCATGACATACCTTCCAACTGATATTGGTAAGGAAAGAAGAAAAATTCTTCTCTTTGAACTAAGAGGAAACAGATGCATACACAGTCCAATGTTCCACAACTGCAGTGGGCCATCAGTGAAACTTGCAATGTTGGAGGCTATTGATCCAAGCCTCCTACAGCTCATCACATCAACCTAGCCCTGTCTTTCATGCTTCGTAATTAAGCATAATTGCACTTGGTTACCGGTAATGAAACTGGTAATGTTGGAGGTTGTTGATTTAAGCCTCTTACAGCTAATCATACTAATCTAGTTCTGCATTTTGTGCTTCGTAATTAAGCTTTTTCTGCTGGGTGATCAAGGGCAAGTTAAAGCAAGACCTGTATAACAAAATATTCATCTTTTGTATCTTCCAAGGTCAAATCCCCTCAGGATTAACTTTGGAACCATGTACAGTGCTTTGCAGAACTATTGTCAGTATCAACCTTCGAGACGAGTTATGGCCATTGCTTGACCAGTTTACTTTCTGTGAAAGCCTGAGAGAATGTGTTTTCTCTGGGTGACTCCCCTTAGATGCACTATAGTTCATTTATCCCTTTCCTCTGAGGTCCCATAATCTGCTTGACCAGATAATTTGGGACACCTCTGGGTTATAGGATATTACAGCACAGGTTCTCTTATATCCTGAGTCCTCACTGACCTTGAAGGGCTAGGGCCAAAATATTGGCTATCCTCATAGCCCTTCTTTTTCTCCAATTTTTGGTCTGTTAATTTACATTTTCAAACCTCCAGCAGAGAAGCTTCATGATATTATTACGTTATAACATAGGTAATTGAGCTTAACATCACGGGCTTTCTGAATATCAAGTATTTTTGACTTAGCATGAAATTGATATTTTCCATCAATCTTTGATATTCTAGTAACTGTAGAATGCAATTAATACCCCTTCTTTCTTTCTTGATAACCAACCATTTACTTTAGAGAGAGTATTGTAGTAACTGAGTTTACATTGGAAGCAGTACACATCTAAAAGAAGATAATGACAGGCATTCCAAGCATAGTTTTAGTGTTGCATGGTGTTACGATCAATGTGATAAACCTTTTGAAGGTTCTTAGGACCAATGTCTGATTCATCCTGTGTACATATGTGCATTTTTTTGCTCCTGCTCTGTTTCCTCTCTTTTCTGCTTTCAGTGACTTCATTATTTAATCCATAACACATTGAGCTGTGTTACGACATTAAGTTTTGATTTCTTTAAAGTTCTTACACTAAGGAGACTATATGATATTTACACTCATAGGTCTGGTTTATTTCACTTATGAGTATATGTTCAATATACATCCATTTATGTATGAAATCTTCAGCTTATCATTCTTTATAGGTAAGTAATATTCCATTGCATAAAAATACCACATTTTTTTCAAACATTCTTCAAATGATGGGCATTTTGGTTGTTTCCAAGATTGGGCTATTACAAATTGGGCTGCTATAAACATAAGTGGACAGATAGCCCTATGGTAGGATGCTTTCCGTTCTTCTGGGAAAATTCCCAGTAGAGGCATAGCTGGATTGAATGGGATTTCCAGTTCTAGTTTTTTAATGATCCTCCACCCTGCTTTCCATAATGGCTGCACCAATCTGCATTCCCACCAGGAGTGGAGAAGCATTCCTTTTTCCCCACAGTCTCTCCAGCATTTGTTGCTGGTTGATTTCTTTATGATAGCCATTCTTTCTGGGGTAAGATGATATCTAATTGTTTTGATTTGTATTTCACAAATGGCTAGCAATGTGAAGCATTTCTTCATGTATTTGTAAACTTGCTGTATTTCTTTCTCTGAGAAGTGAGTGTTCATCTCAGAAGCCTTTTTCTGGATTGGGTCTTTGAATTTTGGAACCCTAATGGTTTTTAGTTCTTTGTAAATTCTAGATAGAAGACCTTTGTCTGAATGCTTATTAGTTAAAATTTTGAAATTTGTGGGTTGTCTTTTCAGTCTGTTGGTAATTTCCTTTGACATGCAAAACCTTCTTAGCCACAGGAGGTCCCATTTGTTGATGCTTTCAAGTGTTATACGTGCAATTTGATTTCTACCCATGAGCTTTTTGCCTACTCCGATGTCTTCAAGATTTCCTCCCACTTTCTCTTCCAAGAGATTTAATGTTTCTTTTCTAATATTTAGACCTTTAATCCATTTTGACTTTAGTTTAGTGCATAGTGATAGAGTAGAGTCAAGTATTAGTTTTCGGCATGTAGAGAGCCAGTTTCTTCAAGCACCATTTTTTAAAGAGACCGTCTTTCTTCCAGTACACATGTTTGGTCCCTTTGTCAAAAATAATGTGACTGAGTGTGTTTGTATTTGCTTCTGCATCTTCTAATCTATTCCAATGATCCTCAGGTCTATTCTTTTGCCAATACCATGCTGATTTTATTACTGTAGTTTTGTAGTATAACTTTAGGTTAGGGATTGTATTGCCTCCTGCCCTACGTTTGCTGCCCAGAATTGTCTTTGCAATTCTGGGTCTTTTTTGGTTTCAAATAAATTTTAGAAATGATTTCTGCAGGCCTGTGAGCTATGCTTATGGTATTTGGATAGGAATTGCATTAAATCTGTATAACAATTTAGGGAATATGACCATCTTCACGATGTTGGTTCTTCTTATCCAGGGGCAGGGAATATCTTTCTATTTTCTGAAATGTTGTTAGAATCTCTCTTTTCAGAGTAAGGCAGTCTTCATTAAAAAGGTCATTTCCTTCTTTAGTTAAGTTAATCCCTAAGTATTTCATTTTCTTAGGTGCCATCATAAAAGGTACTGCTTCTCTAATTTCTCTCTGAGTGTGTTTATTATCTGTGTAGAGGAATGCTATTGACTTTTGTGTGTTGACTTTGTAACATTTTATGCTACTATATTGTGTATTAATTCTAGTAGCTTCTTATTGGAGCTTTTTTGGTCTTCCAAGTAGATTATCATGCCATCTGCAAATAGTGATAGCTTTACTTCTTCTTTACCTATTCTTATTCCTTTTATTTCTCTTTCTTGTCTAGTGGCTGTAGCTAATGATTCCACAACTATGTTGAATAGGAGTGGTGATAGGGGACATCCTTGTCTTGTGCCAGATTTGAGACTAAAAGACTTCAGTTCTTTTCCCATTTAGAATTATGTTAGCTTTTGGATTGTTGTAGATGGCTTTTGTCATGTTGAGGTAGAGGCCCTCTATTCCAATTTTCTATAGGACTTTGAACATGAATGAGTGTTGGACTTTGTCAAAGGCCTTTTCGGCATCAATTGAGATGATCATGCGATTTTTGGCTTTGGCTCTATTGATATAGTGTATTGCATTTATAGATTTGCATATATTGAGCCTTCCTTGCATTCCTGGGATGAATCCTACGTGGTCATGGTGTATAATGTTCCTGATGATTAGTTGTATTCTATTAGTGAGGATTTTATTGAGGATTTTTACATCTATGTTCATCAGAGAAATTGGCCTGTAGTTTTGTTTTTTAGTTGCATCTTTCTCTGGTTTTGGTATCAGTGTAATATTTGCCTCTAAGAATTATTTTTGAAGGATTGCTTCCTTTTCAATTTCTTTGAAGAGTTTGAGTAGTGTTTGGATTAAGTCTTCTATAAACTTCTTGTAGAATTCAGTAGTGAATCCATCATGTCTTGGACTTTTCTCTGTCGGTAGGCTTTTTTTAAATTAAATTTCATATTTCATTGGATGTTATTGGGTTATTGAGAGGTTTTATATCTTCTTGATTGAGTTTGGGTAATTTGTACTTTTCTAGGAATCTGTCTATTTCATCTGTGTCTTCAGTTTTGTGAGAGTAATGATTCTGAAAGTAGTTATTTATGATCCTCAGAATCTCTGCTGTGTCTGTAGTAATTTCACCGTTTTCATTCCTTATTGCTTGAATTTGAGTCTTTACTCTTTTTGATGAGGTTACCTAGGGGCTTATCAATTTTATTTAATCTTTCAAAGAACCAGCTTTTTGATTCATTAATTCTTTCTATTGTTTTCTTTGTCTCCACTGAATTAATTTCTGTTCTAATCTTTATTATTTCCTCCCGTCTTTGGGCTTTGGGTTTCTTTTGCTCTTCTATTTCTAGTTGATTGAGGTATTTCACGAGAGTATTTGTTTTTTCCTGTTCTGTTTTCTTAATGTGTAAGTTCAAAGGTATAAATTTCCCTCTAAGAACTGCTTTCATTGCATCCAATAAATTCCAGTAGGTTGTGTTTGAAGTTTTATTAAATTCAAGATATTGTTTAATTTCTTGTTTAATTTCATCTGTAACCCACTGGGTGTTGAGAAGAGTGTTGTTTAATTTCCATGGATTTCTGGGCTTCTTGTGGTTTCTGTTGTCATTTATTTCCAATTTCATTGCAGTGTGGTCAGATAATATGCATGGGATAATTTCTGTTTTCTTGCATATACTTAAGCATGACCTATATACTAATATGTGATCTAATTTAGAAAATGTCCCATGTACTGCTGAAAAAAATGTTATTCAGAAGTGTTTGGGTGAAACACTGTTTATATCCACTAATTCCAGTTGTTTCAAGTTCTGGTTCAGCTTTGCTCCTTCTTTGCTAATATTTTGTCTGCTTCACCTATCTTTTTCGGTTAAAGGAGTGTTGAGGTCTCTTGTTAAGACTGTGTTATTGGATATTAGATTTTTCATGTCCATTAAGGTTTGCTTTATATAACTTGCTGCTTCTGTGTTGTGTGCATACGTATTCATGAGTGTCACCTCTTCATCTTAAAGTTTTCCCCTAACTAATATGTAATGGTCTTCTTGATTTCGTTTTATCAGTCAGAGTTTTTAGTTTAGACTGTCTGCAAACAAGATTGGTACCCCGCTTTTTGTGAGGTGCTGGAGCGTGTAATATTGTTTTCCATCCTTTCACTTTTACCTTACGAGCTTCTTTATATGAGTTAAGTGCGTTTCTTGTAGATAGCATATTTTTGGATTTTCCTTCCTTATCCACTCTGCCAATCTAACTCTTTTAATTTGAGAATTGAGTCCATTGATGGTTATAATTGAAATATGTTGACTTATGATTGAAATGATGTGTACTTACTACTGTTTATCTCTTTTTCTCCTGTGTTTAATTGAGCAGCCTATTTGGTGGGATCTTTTTGTTCTCATTTCTTGAGTTTGAGTCATTTTTATCCCTCTCTAAAATATTTTTTTTAGTATGCTGTGTAGGGTTTATTTTGATGTCATGAAATTCTTTAGTTGTTCCTTGTCATGGAAGTATTTCACTTCTCCCTCATACTTGAAAGAGAGTTTTGCGGGGTATAGCAGTCTGGGCTGAAATTTGTTTTCATGGAAGACTTGAAGCACTCTGCTCCATGCTCTTCTTGACTTCATGTTTTGTGAAGAGAAATCTGCTGTTATTCTGATGGATTTTCCTTTAAATATGATCTGCTTCTTTTCTCTAGCAGCTTTTAGTATTCTATTCTTCTGCTGAATTTCTGGAATCTTGACTATTTTATATCTGGATGTGTTTTTAGTTGGTTCAATTGGGTCAATATTATTTGGGGTTCTGTATGCTTCAGTTATCTGTATGTCCAATTGTTTCTTCATAATTGGGAAGTTTTCTGCTATTACTTTTGCCCATATTCTTTTTATATCATTTGTGTTGACTCCTTCTTTCTCATTGATTCCTATTAATCTCACATTGTTCATTTTTGCATCATCTTGCAGATGTTGAATTATTTTTTTCTGCATCCTAGTTGTTTTTAAGAGATCCTTTCTTAGTATTTCACTAGCTGCATATGTGTCTTCAAGATCTGAGATTCTGTCTTCACTTTGGTTCATACAGTTTTGTCAGCTTGTGATTGATATTTTATTTTCTTTCTTTTTTTTTAAAGAATTTTTTATTTTATTTATTTATTTTTTTCTTGTTTCAGAACCTTTATTTGCTTATTCACTCATTTTTTTATAGGCGGCTCAGCCTGCCCTGAGGGCAGGGCTGATGCAGCATATGGTGCCAGGGATCGAACTGCATTCCTTGAAGCCACCCAAGCTTTCCCAAACAGGTGCTTTAGACCACTGAGCCATCCCGCTGGGCCCTTTATTTTCTTGTATATCTCTTTGAAACTGTTTCATGCGATCTATTTCTTTCCTATATTGCTTAATCAGGGAAACCATCATTTTTCTATTCTCCTCTAATTTTTTATCAATGTCTTCTTTAGTAGTACTGAATTCTCTCATTATAGTTATCCTTTCTCTCTCTAGTTTAGACATTATTTCTACTCTGTTCTCCCCTACACTAGATGCTATTTTATGTATAGAAGTCTTTTTTTTTTTTTTTTTTTTTTTTTTTTTTTTTTTTTTTTTTTTTTTTTTTTTTTTTTTTTTTTTTTTTTTTTTTTTTTTTTTTTTTTTTTTTTTTTTTTTTTTTTTTTTTTTTTTTTTTTTTTTTTTTTTAACTTTAGAGGTTATTTCTGCTCTGGTTTCTTCTATATGTTTCTGCAGTTGTTTTTCCACTTCAGCATCTATTTTTTCATACACTTCTTTTTTTACTTAACCTGTTATCTCTGATCTAAGTTGCCCTATATGTTTCTACGCTTGCCTTTCAACCTTGGCTGCTACTGATTTAGAGATTTCACCTGTATTATTTCCATTTTCTTCCATGGTAATGTTTCCTGTATTTATTTTGTGTGGACTTGGGATCTGTGATTGGATCTTTGTCTTTCTCCTTATCATTTTTTATAGCAGTGATCTCTGAACCTTGGTAAACTTATACAGTTACCACCTATGGAAATTTGTGTCTGGATCCACTGAGCTTGTTCCCCTCCAGAAGTTTCTGTCTGCAAGTTGGAGCTCAGCCAGTTGGTTACCCCGAGGCCTCATGTGTCGTGACAGTGGTCAGCAGTGTGGGTACAGTGGGTGGCCATGCGGGAAATATGGGTGTAGTCAGGGTTTGGGCAGTTATCGAGTTGGGTGGATCTATTGGGCTGAGAGAGTTCTTACCTGGCCCATGTGAGCCCTGGTCGGGAAGGTGGGTGGAATCTGAGCTGAGGTTGTTGATGAGTCAGCAAATGGACCAGGGCTGAGTCTGCTGGTTGGCCCAGTCAGGATGGCAGAGGAGTCTGGACTGGAGTTCAGGGGTGACGCGTGAAGTCGGGGAGGTGGGGCTTGGTCCAGGCGCCCAGTCCAAATGGTTGGTGGATTGGGGCAGGCTGCCAGAGCGAGTCCAGGAGCTGGGCTTGGTCCCGGTGCCCGTGCGACCAGTCCAGATGGCACATGGATCCGGGGCAGGCTGATGGAGCGAGTCCTAAATTACATCTTAAGGGCCAGCCTGCCAGACATCCTGGTCCACTTCCTGAACATTCCGGCCTGCCTGGCAGACATCCCCGTCCGCCCACCAAACATCTCCTGCCCGCTTGCCTGAGGTATTCAACCCACTCGTGTGAGTATTCTGGCCCCGCCCTCCATGTTAGACCTACTCCGGCCCACTGTGAAAGCAGCTGACCCAGAAGCTAGGCCCAACATGTGACTCAGATCTTCAGCCAGATACAAGCATAGTCTATCCAGCATCAGACCCACCACCTGAGTCAGACCTCAGGCTCGACGCAAGCTTAGCCTACCCAGCAGCGAGGCCCCCCAGTCCTGCAGGTCACTGCTATACAGAATGATACAGACAAGGAGCAAAATGCAATCTCAGGTCCCGAACCCACCTGTAACAGATAAAAGAGACACTACCCTAAAGAAAATGAGAATCATACAGATGAAATCTCTGAACTGATAGCTTCTGAGGTAGACAGACAAGTGCAGAAACATATAGAGCAACTCAGATCAGAAATAACATGTCAAGTAAAAAAAGAAATATATATGAAAAAATAGACTCTGAAGTGGAAAAACAACTGCAGAAACGTGTAGAGGAAACCAGGGCAGAAATAACCACTGAAGTTAAATTACATCTTAATATGTAAGTAGATATACAAAACTGTAAGTAGATAAAAAGTATGTTCAAGCTTTACATATAGCCAGCAGTGCTGCTCCAGTGTCATATGCTATATTCAATTTCTTCCCCTTTCCATGATTGGGCCAGAATGCTACTAAATTATCTGTGCTGGTCATTTGTTCTGCGAGCCCAGTTGTAGCTTTCAATGTTCCTGATCTAGGCATTGGATTTCTGGGGCATATAAATACTTAGCCTACCTTCCAAGTATCTTAGCTTGTTAAAATTTCTCTTGAGCCCTTTTCCCCCTATTCCACATGGTCACCTTTGTTCAGAGTTATGCAATGGGCAGACAAATTGAGCAAAGTGGGATATAGACTATGTCAATACCCCAGGACTTTTAGAAATACCACTAGTTACTTTACACTCATTGGCACAGTCTGTTTTATTAGATTAGTTCCTGGAGGCCAAACACTCCATGACCCCTTGTTCTAACCCCTCATAGCTTTATCCTAGGTCTCTTTTTCTAATGCTTGCTTGGCATAGGGTTGTGACTGGATTTCAACCTCTACTGTTGTAGGTAACAGAAGCCAACCTAAGGCTTGTGTAATCATACAGAGCCCTCCTCCAATTACATTGCATTTGCATTGTCACTAGCAAATGATATCATTTTCTATAGTCTGTGGGATACTTTCAAGCCATCCCCAAACTCACACAGGATGTTTCCAAGACATTCTTAATAGTCCCTACATCTCCCTACATAGAGGCAAATAACTGTCTGGGACAGTTATTTGGGCAGATGTCTCTGTCAGTAGCATGTCTTATTCACACTGGCAGGGGCCTCAAACATTTGTTATTGCTCTGTTGCAGTCTAATCCCGTCTGGACCCTCCAAGATTGTGGTATATTTTCCAGTCTATAGAATGTAGATGAACTCATTTAGGCAATGCCCTACCACATATACAAGCAAAGGACTGCTACCTTGGCATTTTCCCCATGGGTATTCTTCCCTGACTCATCTCTGGATTTTATGGGTCAGGCTTCAGATCTTGTATGAATTTCTCAGAACAATCTAAAAAAAATTGCTTATAAATTGGAACAGCATTGACAGTCCAAAGTATGACTTGGATAAGTTCAGTTTTGCAAACAAGTGGGTTTATTATGGCTTATTTATACAACAGTAGATAACATATAAGCTGCAGCATTACCAAAGTAGCAAACACACCTTTTGCTAAGCTCCTGGTTTTCTAGGACTCTTAAGGTAAACAGCAAAATCTAGAACCAATGGACAAGCATGCTTGGAAAAAGTTATTTGTACTTTGTTGCCACCCATCTTTCTTGGGAACCCCATAGATCTTAGCACCAAGCTAGAGCCCACTGGGCAGCTAAAGCGGGGCCACTATGAGATAGTGTTGCTGTGTTTGAACAAGTGTTCTCCCTCCAAGTGTAGGACATCCTTTGTTTTTTTTTTTTTTTTTTTTTTTTTTTTTTTTTTTTTTTTTTTTTTTTTTTTTGTCTTTTTGAGACAGGGTCTCGCTATGCAGTTGGGGCTGGCCTTGAACTCACTTTTGTAGCCCAGGCTGGTCTTGAACTCACACCAATCCTCCTGCCTCAGCCTCCCGAGTGCTGGGATTACAGGCGTGTGCCACCACGCCCGGCATGGACATCCTTTGTTAAGATAAAGATGTAAACAGCTGACTGTGGTGGAACATGCCTTGTAATCTCAGAACTTGGGAGGCTGAAGCAGGAGGATCACCATGAATTTGAGGCTAGTCTGAACTACATAATGAGACCCTGATTCAGGAAAATATGAAGTTTTACATATACTATCAATTATTTTTATGAAAAACTAGATTATTGCAGAATTTATATTTAGAAATATATTCATCAACTATAAATTAAAAATGTAATTAGAAGTAATTTAGTATTACAAGTTGTCTTTTGAATTTGATGCCATGATTGTCTTTGGAAATATACATAGTTCTATGTTCTGGAATGTAAAACTTTAAAATAATCTTAATAGGACAGAGTAAAAGTACAGAGTATTCACACTTCTTTTTATAAAGTTATATAACCAAAATATACTCTGAAGCACAGAAAATTGATTATGCCATACAACTCAAAATATACTTTACTGAAATATTACCAGAAAGAAATATGTTAAAATTGGTATATCATGACTGAAAGAAGATTTTTGTTTTAAATATGGAATTTACTAACCAGGTCACCCCAAAAATTTTTAGTATGTAGCTTTCGTATATGCCCCAGTAAAGTAAAAGAAGAATAAATGTAAAAGTTCTTGAAAAAAGATCTAGAAATTTTTAAAAAAGTATGTCTTTTGTATAATACCATTAAAGCACAATAATTGAAGCCCTTTTAAGTCAGATTATCTAAGTGAAAAAATTACGAAAGCATGAACATAAAATTTGAATTGTAAGATTTCTAAAGTCTCCATTAGTTTTTTAGTTCTAGGGCACAAAACGGATTTGTATATATTGACATGCTTTCTTTGATGATTCATATCCCTTTCCATTATGTAATTTCTTTGGCAGGTTTTTCCTCATTGATCTTTCAAAAATATTACACTTGGAGAAAGTGTGGTTTGAAAGTACGGTGGGATCTGTGACAAAAATGTCTATTGAAAGCAGCTGGCACTAGAATTTGCCCCAAAATTCCACTAGAGTATGAAACAGACCAGGAAAAAAAAAAAGTCAAAAGAGGGGAAAAGAAAGAAAAAGTGTAGAAAGAGCTTAAAATCGTTTTTCCTTGTGTTTTTTTCTTTTCATTCTTAAACACAAATGATAAAGTTCTTTTTCTATTTTTCCTAAGTTCTGGTAAAGACGACATATTGCAAATTCTTTTTCTTTCTAGCTTGTTGCATCGTCATTATCCATATTTACACAAAAACTTTCGTTGTAGGCTTCATTTATACTAGTTATCCACTCTCTAGGTTTATGAGATATGTAACTTGTTCCAATACATTTATCTGTCTGTCTGTCTGTCTGTCTATTTATCTATCCATTTATTTATCTTTATGTATTTAGTGTGGGGTCTACAGGATCTCACTACACAGATGGGTCTCATAGTGATCCTCCTGTTTTCAGCCTCCCAAGTCCTGGGATTTCAGGTGAGTGTCAGCATGCCCAGTCTCAGTTGCTATCTCTACACCCTGGGGATGGGGCCCACGGGTGGGGCTGGCATAGGGTTGAACCCCTGGCCCCTGCTTCTGCCTAAGCAGGAGCTTTAATCAGCTGGGCTATCTGCCCAGCCCCTCTAATCCTGTTTTAAGGACCAAATGAGCCATCTACTTGTGCCTGTTTTTTCTTTCAAAGCAGTTCTTATCCAAGTTCTTCACTTTCTCTTCATTGCCAGTGTCCTAACTCATACTTCATCACTTGACAACAGAGAAGCCAGAGAACTTCACAAGAGCTTTCTCAAAGGGCTTCTGCTCTCCATCTCATCCATGTATAGCAACTTACAGGAGAATTTTTCTTAAAATCCTTAAAAACTAAACTATTCTTCAAAATGAATGTCAGGAGTATCTCCAATAATGGTTCATTCCTTAAAAATGGTAATACAATGTGATTTCTCAAATAGACTTTTTTAGTTGTTACATCAACAGCTATATGTCAGTGTTTTGGTATCTACTTGGGCTTGTTCAAACTGGGGGTTTGAATTGCACTTTTAAAAATTTAGAATATTGTACTATGGTGAGCTGATTATTACTTGCTGTGGTAACTGCACTGTGTAACATAGTTTTTTAGAACTAACGAGTTATTTTTTAATTTATTTCTCATCTGATATTTTAGAATACATTGAAAGATATCAAATAGTAAAATGATCACTTTATTACACAGAAAGAGTACCCCTGTGATTGTCCAAATATTAAATTCTCTTTTCTTTTGTTGTATGTTATTTTACATTACCAAGGAAAAGTTGATTGCTATTCCTTTTGGAATAGAAGAAGTCTGGATGTTTACTTAAATCCAGTTAAACTCATAATTTTCTACTTAAACAAATCTTGACAGAAAATCTTTCTTTGGAGCATTAAAGAAAGTCAGCGAATTGAGATGAAAATACCACTGGATAATTGGTATAGATTTTTGCTGAAAATACACCTATGCATATCAAATTTGTGTCTATCAAAAATACACATTAACATTCTCATTCCCATACTTATGAATGTGATGCTCTTTCAAAATTGGTTGATTACAGTGGTATTCAAGGTAAGTTATAACGCCTAACCCAAAGGTATCCTCAGAAGAAGAGGGAACTCCAGACAAATTGTGGATAGTCACATAAGGAAGAACAACATCGTGTGACAAGAAATGAAGAGACTGTGATGAAACAGCTACAATGAAAACAGGCCCATAATCTCAGACACTGGGAAGGAAGGATGGGTCCTTGTGCTGGTTAGGGTGAACCTGATGCACCTTGAGGTCTGCTACAGAATCTGGTGAGTGCACTTCAGGGTGCATCTGTGTGGGTCTTGGAGGCACAGCCTTGTGGTTTATGTCTTGTCCCTTGGTTGTTTCCAGGCACTGATCTCCTACTGTGTTTTGGCCAATGTGGACTAAGCAGCTTTGCTAAACCATGCCTTCCCACCTTGAACTCCCTGCTTTGGAGCCAGCAGGCAAAGAGCTATGTCCTCTTAAAATCTGGGCCCTACCTAACCCCTCCTCTGTCATCTGTGGACATCAAGTTTTGTATCCAGCAAGAAAAAGCTAGTACAGTTGCACAGAATGAGTCAACTTTGGCTGCTTGGATTTTGGACTTCTAATTGCTAGAGTTATGAAAGAGTAAGGTACTTTATTTTAGGCCACTCTCTTTATGGTACTTTGTTTCAGTAATCCTGGGGAAGAATCCTTCAGGTATCTATCTATCTATCTATCTATCCATCTATCTATATATATATCTCTATATCCATCTATCTACCCATCTATCAATTGCTATTTTCTTTGCTAAAAATAGAAAAAACAAAAATTAAAGGAATAATCTGGTTTTCTGTAATGCCCAGTGATGCTGAACACTTTTTCCATGCATTTATTAGCTTTCTGTACTTCTGAGAAGTGTCTATTCATTTCATCTGTCAATTTATACTGATTTTTTCATTTTGGGGAATAATTCTTTTCAGTTCTTT